>OY992887.1:30477988-30771496 GCA_963921405.1 Cepaea hortensis | reverse complement strand
CCTCCACCTACACCTCCACCACCGCCACCACCACCACCCCCCCCCTCCATCCCCCCCCCACCTCCTCCTCACCACCATCACCTCCCCTCCACCTCCTCCCTCCCTCCTCCTCTTCCACCTCCTCCCCCTCTTCCTCCTCCTTCTTCCTTCTCCTCCCTCCTCCTCCCTTTTCCTCCCTCCTCCTCCTCCCCCTCCTCCCCCTCCTCCACCTCCCTCTACTTCCTCCTCCCTTCACATTCCTCCTCTCCCTCTTTCTCCTCCTCCCTCTCCTCCTCCTGCTCCCTCCTCCTCCCCTCCTCCTCCCTCCTTCTCCTCCCTCCTCCTCCTCCCTCCTCCTCCCCTCCTCCTCCTAATCCCTCCTCCTCCCTCCTATTCCTCCCTACTCCTCCTGTCTCCGCCCTCCTCCTCCCTCCTCCACCTCCCTCTTCCTCCTCCCTCCTCCATTTACCCAAGACAGACAGACAGTCGGACAGATAGTCGGGAACGGGATCTTATATGACTACTTATATGATTTAAATGAGATGCTCTCCACCATGGGCTGGACTGGGTCAGACAGACAGACAGATAGATAGATAGACAGACAGACAGTCGGGAACGGGAACTTATATGACTACTTATATGAATTAAATGACATGCTCCCCATCAGGGTCTGGGCGAAGACGGGCTGGGTCAGACAGACAGACAGACAGACAGTCAGACAGACAGATAGTCGGTAACGGGAACGAGAACTTATATGACTACTTATATGAATTAAATGAGATGCTCCCCACCAGGGTCTGGGCGAAGCCGGGCAGGGTCAGCTAGTGCATAATATAAACTCATGTACATTACTGTAGTTTGAGTGAGTGAGACAGAATGGGTGAGCGTGAGAGTGAATGTGTGTGTGTGTGTGTGTGTGTGTGTGTGTGTGTGTGTGTGTGTGTGTGTGTGTGCATGTCTCTGTGTGTATCTGTGTGTGTGCGAGCATCACTATTTTTTTTACGTCACACACTGCATATGTACACATCTTTTTCCATGTTTAACATTTTTATGAGACTGCTCACGACAATTATCTGTGTATGTGTGTGAGTAAAGTGTGGGAATTTGTTCTTACTAGTTTCAATGCTCACGTGAGGCATTATGTGTGTCTAGATGTGAGGATGTGTGAGTGTGTGTGTGGAGGATATGTGTGAGTGTGGGGATACATGTGTGTGGGGGAAGTGTGGGTGTTTGGGTGGAGGTATGCGTTTGGATGGTTTGGGGTGTGTGGGTGTTGGTGGGTAGTGAGATTTGTGGGTGTTAGTGGGATGTGTGGATGGATGTGTGGGGGTGAAAGTAGGGGTGTGGGAATGGGGATGTGTGTATGGGTGGAGGATGTGTGTATGGGACGGATGCGGGGGATGTGTGTATGGGTGAGTGGAGATGTATGGGTGGTTTGGGGGAATTATGTGTAGGTGGCGGGGTTGTGTGGGTAGGGGATGTGTGTGGGTGGATTGGGGATGTAAGGGCGTGTGGGGAGAAGTGTATGGTGTGTGGGTTTGGGATATGTGTGTGGTGTGTTGGTGGAGGATGTGTGCATGGTGTGTGGGTGGGGGATGTTGTGGTGGGTGGGTTAGGATATGTGTGTGGGTGGGGGATATGTGTGTGGGTGGGGGATAATGTGTGGTGTGTGGGTGGGGTGTGTGTGTGATGGGTGCAGGGATGTGTGTATTGGTGGGGGATATGTGTGGGTGAGTAGGGAATGTGTGATAGTTGGAGGAAGCTTGTGTGGGTGGTGGGGTGTGTGGGTGGGGGATGTGTGAGTGGCTTAGGGATGTGTAGGTGAGTGACGGATGTGTATGTGTCGGGGTGGGATGCGTGAGTGGGTGGAGTATGTGTATGGGTGGGGGTATGTGTGATCGAGAGATGTTTGGTTGGGGGTGGGTGGGGTTGTGTGGGTGCGTAGTGGAGGATGTCTGAGTGAGTATGTGTTGGTGGATGAGTGGGGAATGTGTGTGGGGTGGGGAGAGGTGTGTGGTGTGTTGGTTGGGGATATGTGTGTGGTGTGTGGGTGGGGGATGTGTGTGTGGGTGGGGGTATATGCGAGGTGGGCTGTGAGGGTATCTGTGTGGGTATGGGTGGGGATATTGTGTGGTATGTGGGTGGGGGATATGTGTTTGATGTGTAGGTGGGGGATGTGTGGAGGTATGTTAGTGTGGGATGTGTGTGTGAGGGATATGTGTGTGTGGTGCGTGGGTTGGGAATATTGTGTGGTAGGGGATGTGTGTGATGTGCGGGTGGGGGATGTTGTGGTGGGGATGTGGGTTAGGGCATGTGTAGGTGGGTGAAGGATGTATGTGTGGGTGGTGGTGGGTGTGTGTGTGAGTGGATTGGGGATGTATAGGTGGTTAGGGAGATGTGTGTGTGGGTAGGGAGATGTCAGTTGGTGGGGATGTGTGTGTATGGTTTGGGGATATGTGAGTGGATGTGCGATGTGTGGGTTGGTGGGGTGTGTGTGTGTGTGTGCGTGAGTGGGGAATATGTAGTCGATGGAGGTGTGGTTTGGGGATGGGTGGTTGGAGGTGTGGGTGGGGAGAGGATGTATGGGTGTGTGGGTTAGAATGTGTATGTGGGTGGACGCGGGATGTGTGGGTTGGTGGGGGATGTTTGTGTGGGTGGCGAGTGTGTTTGGGTTGGGGGAACAGGTGAGGGCAGTGTGTGTGGGTGAGGGATGTGCGGGAGTGGGATGGGTAGGTTGGTGGGGTATGTATGAGTCCCTGGGTGTGTGTGGGGGGTAGGTGGGGTGTGTGGGTGGGATGATGTGTGGGTAGGTGGGAGATGGGCCTCATAACATGGTAATTTGTCTTATTTATGTTTACAACATTCATTTCACAATGTTTTTATTTCTTCCTGTGTGAATGTATAATGCTCTTGATGAACGAAAGATGAGTGATTGAAAGGGCCGAATGTAAGACGGGCCTGCGTGCCCAATTTGTGACCCTTTTAAAATAAAGTTGATTTGATTTGATTTGATTTTTATACACAGAAAGAATTTTTAAACAAGTTGAAATGCCTGGACTTAACATTAATGGAAGACTCATAAACAATCTTAGATATGCTGACGATACCGTGTTACTAGCAGAAAGTGAGCAAGAGTTGCAAGACCTAGTGGAAGAAGTAAACAGGCACAGTGCAGAATGTGGCTTAGATATTAACATCCAAAAAACAAAAACTATGATAATTAGCAATGAAAAGGAAAGGTCATCGATGAACATCACAGTAAATGTACAGATACTGGAACAGGTAACAAGTTTCTCCTATTTTGGACATGTAATAACAGATGATGGCAGAAGTGAAATAGAAATCAAAAAGAGAATAGGAATGGCCAAAAATTCTTTCAACGGCATGAAATCAGTATTAACTTCTAGAGAGATTAATAACGCATTAACAATGAGAATTGTCAAATGCTACGCATATTCAACGCTACTGTATGGCACGGAAGCCTGGACATTGAACAAGCAACTGGAAATTATGTTGAGAACTAAAGGGACAATGTATGTATAAAAGTATACTGGTTTCAAGTTGTTATCCTATGTAGTTATTTTTCTACAGCCATTTGTGACTTACTTACTAACTTAACCTCGTAGAAAGCTCTTGGTCTCGTCCTAGAGCCCACACTGAAATAAAGGGAGAAAAAAATACTTGGAGCAAACAATTAGAAAGAGTTGATTAATATACGCAAGCCATGGAGGAAGGGAGGAAGCTGAAGGCAGGAGTCAAGAAAAGAAAGAAAGACTTTGGGTGAATTGGTTAAGAACCCTTGTTCCATCGGCAAATGAAAGAAAAAGCAGAAGATGAAGAATGTAATATTAATTATTAATTATCGTGCTGTCTCGTTTATGATGCGATTGGATCTTCTCCGGAGGCCCGCGATAAGGCTACTTATAGTGTTTTTTTTTTTTTTTTTTTTTTTTTTGGCCTCAATATAAAATTCAATATCTCAGTAACCAACTGAGGGAAAATAATGAGATTTAGCATATAACCTTATCATTATGTCCACCCAACAAAAATATTTTTGTTCTGGAGATTGTACAGCAGATTTCAATGTTTGTTTATATGCGGCATATAATCTACGGCTCCCGGATTCATGCCATCATTTTAAGAGTATTAAAGCTTCAGCGAGACACACCCCCGCTCTTTTTTAATTTGTCTGGCGGTTTTCGTTTTGGCACAGACTGAGGGAATTTATATGGGATAGTTCACAGGTGTCGTCAAACTGTGGGTTCTTTCATGAAACGTGATTATATAAATAATCTAGCTGGCTCGGCCTGGCTTCGCCCAGCTCCTGGCGGGGATCTATCTATCTATCTATCTATCTATCTATCTATCTATCTATCTATCTATCTACCTACCTACCTACCCACCCACCTACCTATCTATCTATCTATCTATCTATCTATCTATCTATCTATCTATCTATCTATCTATCTATCTATCTATCTATCTATCTATCTGCCTGCCTGCCTGCCTAGTGTGTGTTTTTTGCCTCAATATAAAAGAGACACTGACAACTATTTTCATAATGCACAACAAGTAATCATGTTCCGTCTCTGAACGGTAAACAGCAGAGTAGACAGTCTTTCACGAAGGCTCAAAGCGGGTCTGTCACCCATGTGTACGTGTGAACAAACTACACAGACAGCTGAACAGATCCTTAAAAATGGAAACATGATGACTAAATTGCGGTATCATTTCTGGTCACTCCATACGCACATTAACGCACAGCTATTTGGAAGCTTTCACGAACTCAATATAAAAAGCTAACATGAATACTTGTATACACTTTATTAACCAGCAGCTGAAGAAACAAGAAGGAAATGAAAAATAAGGTAAGAAATATATTCCTTCTACTTTCCTGTTAATTTACAAATTATTTACCTGGTGCCTCTGTAAATTCTCTGTCTTTACTAATATTACACATTGCACCCCTCTCGGGATTCTCCGTGGTGAAGTGGTCAAGCCGTCTGACTCGGGCTCTGAAGGTTGTATGTTCGATTCCGGGCCGCGTCCTTCATTTCACGAGTGCATTTTTTCTGAGACTCCCGAGGGTCGTCGCTGGAGGTACGGAGTTCGAGCTTTGTGCGACGCTTTCCGCGCTGCGGAAAGAAACTGAGTCATATGGGATAAAAACCCGGTGAAATGCAGCCGACCCTGTCGATTTTAAGCTACTTCTTTCATTGCACCCACTCCCATACGAATCCGGATACGCCTTTGTGTGTCATCTGAATTGGCAGGTCTCCCATTACTATAAACATAACTTTGTTAGCGAGAAATCACTAGTTGTTCAGCAAAACATCAAAGGAATGTCGCCGCTTTCGATGATTTAAGTTGTTTTTGGACCTATCAAAGACATATTACTTGGGTGGGGGTAAATATAAGACGGCTGGAAAAATTTCATAACGATGCAACAGACAGTTTTCAAAATAATTGATCGTGAATGAAGGCATTTAAATCGGGACATACTATAGGAAAGTGGTGCATAAGCTTGGCTGGCCCTTTTCAGGGCTAGTCCTTATCAAGACTAACGGAAGCAAACGCCAAACGACGGGACACAAGCTACCATGGAGCAGAGTTTGGCGGGCACTTTTCAGGACGAGTCCTTATCAGGACTAACAAAAGCAAGTGCCAAGCGCCGGGACACAAGCGACTATAGAGCAACGAAAGCAAGTGCCAAAACGGTGTCACAGGCGAACATGGAGCAGAGTTTGGCGGGCCCTTTCAAGAGTCAATCCTTATCAGGACTAATGAAAGCAAGCGCCAAACACCGGGACACAAGCCACCATGGAGCAGAGTTTGGCAGGCCCTTTTCAGGACCAGTCCTTATTAGGACTAACGGAAGAAAGCGCAAACGCCGGGATATAAGCGACCATGGAACAGAGTTTGGCGGGCCCTTTTCAGGGCCAGTCCGTATCAGGACTAACGGAAGCAAACGCCAAACGACGGGACACAAGCCAGAACCAGTCCTTATCAGGACTAACAGAAGAAAGCGCCAAACACCGGGACACAAGCTACCATGGAGCAGAGTTTGGCGGGCATTTTTAGGACCAGTCCTTATTAGGACTATCGGAAGAAAGCGCAAACGTCGGGACACAAGCTACCACGGAGAAGAGTTTCGCTGGTCCTTTTTCAGGGCCAGTCCTTATCAGGACTAACGGAAAAAAGCGCCAAACATCGAGACACAAACATCTATGGAGCAGAGTTTGGCAGACTAACAGAAGAAAGCGCCAAACACTGGGACACAAGCCACCATGGAGCAAAGTTTGATGGGCACTTTTCAGGACCTGTCCTAATCAGGACTAATGGAAGAAAACGCCAACCATTGATACACGACGGAAGATAAAGGTGAGTTTGATCAATCATTTATCAGAGCATCCTTTTCAGGACTACATTAAAACAGCGCCAAATAACGGGACACATAGACAAGTTTGATGGGTTCATTTAAGAGCAATTCCTATTCATGACAAACTCAAGAAAGCGCAAAACGACTTGGGAACAAAAAATAGAACCCCGCAGGAAGATTAATCAAGAACAGGAAAAAGGGATGGGAAGACAACACCATCACACATCATTATGACCAGCCATCGTCATGAGTAATGGAATTTTATGCTGAGTAGTTTCCATTAGCTTTATGAATGTCTGACGCCCCATACCATCGAAATCAATGCAATGTTGTCTACTTCCACAACTTCTGCCACCAGTGAAAGTTTAGGCGAGAGCACATTAAATCTCTCGGCCAAGTCGACCTCCTTTTCACTTCTTGGTTGTCCTATTCTGTTATTTATCTCCGTGATACACCTGCCATCTAATTTATCACCTGCCTAGATACTTCTTGGTTGTCCTATTCTGTTATTTATCTCTGTGATACATCTGCCATCTAATTTATCACGTGCCTAGATTCTTCTTGGTTGTCCCATTCTGTTATTTATCTCTGTGATACATCTGCCATCTAATTTATCACATGCCTAGATACTTCTTGGTTGTCATATTCTGTTATTTATCTCTCTGATACATCTTCCATCTAATTTATCACGTGCTTAGATACTTCTTGGTTGTCCTATACTGTTAGTTATATATTACTGTTAGGGGGACTGCGTGGTCTCGATTTATGGTGTCTGCCTCGAGTGCTGGAGGTCCAGGATTCAAGCTGCGGCGAGGACCGGGATTTTTTTTTCACGTGGACTTCTAGTAATAAAATTTCCCCTGGTCTCTGGGTAGTGAGATCGGACGCCCGTGTGTATTGTTGCGCACGTAAAATATCCCTTGGCAGTTGGAAATCGAAAAAGAGTATCATAACGGCGCTGCCCGGGCAAAATTTCGAGTTAAAAATCTACCCAAAGTATTTTCAGGATCGTCGCTGGAGCTACGGAGTTCGTGCACTGAGCTGAGTTTCTCCAGACTCATGTTTGAGGTAGGAGGAGAGCGGAGCACTTATGGGTTACACCCGTGTGCCGATATGTTGATCCATCGACTAAACTAAACTAAACCTACACTGTTCTGAATTTCTGTGATACATCTTCCGTCTAATTTATCACATGCCTAGATACTTCTTGGTTGTCCTATTCTGTTATTTATCTCTGTGATACATCTTCCGTCTAATTTATCACATGCCAAGATTCTTGAATTACAAGAGGTCGTCGTGACCGAAAGGTTTAAAGTGCTCGGGCTTCAACTTCCAGTGCGCTAATGGCGAGGTAACGGTTCCCTTCCACACATCGATATTTGGACTTAAAAACTGACTTCTCGTACTTGTCTATAACAAGTACCTCTGGAGGCAGAATGCTTTCGCCCGATGGCGAGGGACACTGGTAATAGGGAAAGCTAATCCACACGTAAAATTCAGTCCATCGCTACTATAAATAGTGGGTATGGACTACGCTTGAGCTCAAAGCAAGCGAATGCAACACTATCAACTAACCATCACTGGCTGTACATCAAAGAGCATCTGTGACAAGAGCAAGAGGACGCCCGAGAAGAAAATGGATTGACCACATCAAAGACATTGTTCAGCCACACGGAATGACACTCCAATGCCACTCATCGGGCGCTGGAGCGCCAATTATTCAACCCCACGGCGCTTGACGGCAAAAGTGGAAGTTGATGATGATGATGACACATGATCCATTTCTTTGTTTCGTTTGTGAGGTAATACTTTTTAATGAAGAATCTTCTAAAAATGTCTTGTATGTTATTTCCGGAATGATGCAAAGCTGGACAGTAGAACTCCAGAAGTCAACATTTGTGCCATCATTTTCTTTTTATAAAGCCAGAGTAGAGGTAAAATGTCTATTTGTGCTCTGAATAAATCACGTCAACGTAATAATTTCATAATGCAAAAGATTTAAACATTGTCATTTTGGCAACCGTATCTCATATTCCTGGGTTTCCAGTATGAGTATCACAATCAGTCACTGAGTATCAGTATCAGTATCACTATCACTCAGTATGTGGTATGTGACTGTCGTCCCACACATGAAATTGATGAATGATTGGAATTGAATGAATGAGTGTAGCCACTTTAGTAACATTTTCTAAATTGCTTTTTAAGTATATAACTAGCATTTTTGGTCAATATTTAAAAATTAGGTTTTTACTTATGAACATTGAAATCATACCAGTGAGTTAGACGAGTAGAGCTTGACAAGACGAATCCAACCAACGGTATCTCAACGAAGAGTGTACTGTACGTTAATTATTAATTCTTAGCGGAGTTATGAAGTTTTTGGTGACGTAATTTAATACCAGGAAGTGTAATGATGACCTAAGAGATAAGGAAGATTTTATTGCGGCCCATTAAGTTGGAAGCTGAGAAATTCTGCCTTCTATTACTGTGGTTTGTTTATTTTTAAATGGACAACGAAGTGCCATATATCATTGCGTCCGGGGCGGCGAGGCCTAACTTGACGTATTATTTATTTTTCGATAGGATGTGCCGTGACCTAATTACTAGTTAAAAATAGCTGCACATTTATTATACTAATTAAATGTCATGTGAAATGTTCGTTGTTAGTGAAAGAAAAATTCATGAAAATGTATCATAGTGTCTTAATGTACTAACTGCATTGCGACAGCTTTCTTTTGTTGGTTAAATATCATGCATTAATGTAAGTAAGTAAGTTTGTAACTGCTGCATAAATTAAGCAGCAGTTAATTAATTATTAAGATATTAAATAATAAAAAAATAAAAATATTAAATAATTAAATATTCACTAAAATTGATTTCTACTTCTTCTCTATAATTATTATGCTGTTCTGTATCTAATAGTGAGCAATTAATAATTAAATACTAACTTACTTAAAACATATAACTTATTTTACAGTACTGTATTTAAATTTAAATAATTATGTACTGCTGCGCAGCTTAGCAAAAAAGTACTCCTTACTTACACTTCTTACAAGTTTACAGACGCCTCTGAAAACTGGCTTTCAAAATTATTTTCAGTCATGTCAAATGCTGAAATACTCCCCCGATGTGTCTCCACCTTGCCGCGGTGGGGGAGCTTGAGTGTCCCATTGACCCCAAGCGCTGTGCTAATGGATATAAACTACATATTGGACAGCTCTTGGGATAGGGACCAGACTAAGAGAGACACAACCTGCTGCTCTGCAGGTAGACTGAGGATAGCAGTAAAAATTTAAACTCGGGCGCACGAAGCAAAAAACTTGGTCCAGACACTTACAGAAAGGCCTCCATCTGAGAGATGTAGCTGAACACCTCTAAGCTACTACCCTTGGATGAGAGAGCCGGGTCGATACTCACCTACCGAAAAATGGAGGTGAGATACTGAGCACGCTACTTGCCCAGTTCAGATACCTGTCCGAAGGCTCCCAGCTGGGGGATATGAGGGATCCCCAGATGAGAGGGCCTGGCCGTTTCTCGCTCACTGCTGTACGGAGGTAAGGTGCTGAGCCGGCAGCACATGTAGCCTACCTCGTGAGCGAGTACAAAAAGGTTGATGAAATGCCCCAGTCGAATGAAATGGTTTACGAAAACAGTCTGTTTCTAACTCGTAGAGAGTAGACAAAGGTGGAAAAACATCTCAATAACACGAAATGGAACGCACGGCTAGCGAATCCATTGCGTAGTGTGAAGTCCGAAGTGAAAGCTTACCTAGTGGATGTCGCCTGCAGACTAACCGTTCCTGGTGTGTGCTTGAGCGACCAGTGGCAAGCGAGATGCCCAACACATGGAAGTGAGGAACTAAAGCAGCCATGAGCAGGACGAGGCAACTCCTCGGGTGAGCCCAGCCTCAGAGCAATATGTGCCGGCTCTGCAATTATGGAAGCCCCCTTGGATAGCGAGGGAATGCCCATGGTCTGCCCCTGCCTTCCATTGAGGGTCGACCGTGATGTCTTTTATCGTTCTATCTTGACCAGCTGAGATGTGGGCGACATCACAACAATAAGTCCAACGTGCCTCGAAACTCGAGGAAGGCTAACCTCATTAAAAAATGCCCGCCGAAGCCGGAGGTGCCGTCCTACGGGTGGCAAAATAAAAATTGGCACTGCGCATTTACGTCTGAGTGAAATGTCTTGTCCGAATGTCTCTCGTGCTAGGAGCCGCTCTGACTACCTAGTTTCTGAATGCCGCTCTTGTTTGGAACAGCTCTGACTAGATAGTTTTCCGAATGTCTGTCGTGCCTGGAACAGCTCTGACAGGCGCAACGACAAGCACATGTCCGTGTCAAAAACTCGCTGAGTGGATACTGTCTCCAGACCTGTCTGGTTTATGCAGGAACGGCCTGGGGCGAACGAAATCCCAATATATTGAAGTGAGGAATTAAAGCAGCCATGAGCAGGACGTGACGATTCCCTCTGTGAGCCCAGCACCAGGGCGCTATGTGTCGGCCCTGCAATTATGGAAGCAACCTTGGATGGCGGAAAATGCTATGGACTGTCCCTGCCTTCATTTGAGGGATGAACGTGCAGTCTTTGCCTGTTCCAACTTGACCAGATGGGAGGTGGACGGTACCACAAAAGTGAGTCTCCCAGGAATGCTAACCTGGTCAAAAATGCACGCTAAAAGTTGGATGTGTTGGCCTAAGGGTTCGACCCAAGGGTGCCTAACGAGACACACCACAATCACATGTGGAAAAAAAACACTTCGGATGAACGCAAAGAAGAAGAAGAAATGCTGAAATATATATGCAAGTACACAGATACATTACTGCTATAAATGACACTTGTATTCTGTTTAATTTTAGTAGTTAAATTACCAGTTCTAATTATAAATAAATACAGGTCCGCTATAGTTTATTGTATGGGCACCGCAATCTTGAATTTTGTGTTATGATGGCCATGCGGCCATGTCACTAAATATTTTGTCCTGAATGCCAGCAACCCCGGGAAGGTTAACCTGGTCAACAAATGCCCGCAGAAGTCGGATGTGTCGGCCTAACGGCGCAAGAACACAGCTCTGCTGTAAGCAGGCACAAATGCAATCACGTCCGAAAAAAAACTCCGGATGAACGCAGAAGATGAAGAAGAACGCCAGCAAACACCAGCAATGTTGAAACTCTTCACATTTATGTAAAATTGAACGGGGGATTAAAAAATGCAACAAAAAGTTTACATTTCTTTAAGCTACAAGGAGTTATAAGACAAATTAGCTTACTATTCGTGAGTAGTATAAAAAAAATTCCAGAGAAAACAGTTTTTCGGCTCAATCTCTTGGCGCCTAGCAGAAGGACCAATACTGAAAATATCAGAATAGTTTCCCCTTTCATCGTACCACGCTGCTTTCGTTTAATTGACATCTAGATGGACATGGTAACAACCGGAAGTGAATCGTTGGACGCAAGAAAAAGTTCGCGAAATAAAGAAATACCAAACCCGCCCCACCCGGGAAAGTTCGATAACTCTGACATTGCTAATATAACTTGTATAGTTGGATACCTCTTGAAAAAAACAAATCCAACGGTACCTTATTCAAGTCTGTAGGTCATTTTTAAGCTGAGATATTGAAGTTTGTGTGTCAGTTTATCATTTAAAATCAGACATATAGAACTTAGAAGCAAAATGATTTTGACCTTTCACTCAGTGAGTTTTTGGTTCGGACATGTGCTTGTCTTTGTGCCCATCAGAGCTGTTCCAGGCACGACGGACATTCGGAAAACTACCTAGTCAGAGCTGTTCCGAACAAGAGCAGCATTCTGAGACTAGGTAGTCAGAGTTGTTCCTAGCACGAAAGAAATTTCACTCAGACGTTTTTTGCGTTGTGCCTGATTTATTTGCACCCGTAGGCCAGCACATCCGGCTTCAGCAGGCATTTTTATGGGTTAGCCTTCCCGGGGTTTCGAGAGACGTTAGACCACTCAATGGATTCGCTAGCCGTGCATTCCATTTCTTGTTATTGAGACGTTTTTCCACTTTTGTCTACACTCTCTATGAGTGATACAGACAGTTTTCGTAACCATTTCATCGACTGAGGCACTTTTCTGCCTTTTTGTACTCACTCACGAGGTAGGCTCCATGTGCTGCCGGCTCAGCACCTTACCTCCGTGCAGCAGTGAACGGGAAATGGCCAGGCCCTCTCATCCGGGAATCCCTCATATCCCCCAGCTGAGAGCCTTCGAACAAGTATCTGAACTGGGCATGTTGCGTGCTCAGTATCTCACCTCTACTTTTTCGGTAGGTGGTATCGGCCCGGCTCTCACATCCGAGGGTTTGTGGCCTAAACCCTCGACAGAGAGCCTTAGGATGTTGTCCGGACCAGGAACTTCTGCCTTCGTGCGCCTGATTTAAACTTTTGACTGCTATTCTCAGTCTACCTGCAGAGCAGCAGGTTGTGTCTCTCTTAGTCTGGCCCCTATCCCATAAGCTTTCCGATATGTAGTTTTCATCCATCCGCAAGCAGATGGGGTCGATGGGACACGCAAGCTCCCCCACCACGGCAAGGTGGAGACACATCGGGGGAGGTTCTCCGGTATAACAAGGGTTCCCAACTTGCCAGAAATGCAGAAGCAAAACGGGGTAGGAAGAACTATATCAAGTAATCGGTATGTGTTTTAACTCGATCTTGAAATAATCGTGGAATTTAACATCATGAGTACGCTTACTGTCCCCATATCGGAGACACAAAAACAAATAACCGAACGTAACCGTAAGAAAATTTCTGGTAAAATACAGCAAACTGGAACCAAAGTACCTAGAATGAGTGAGACATGATTTATCAGAAATTCTATTTGGAGAGAATGTGAATGGGCAGAGCTGTAGGGTAGGAGTTAGCTAACGGCTTGGTGTGAGTTCATTAACCCTTTACAGGGCAGACGCTTGTCCGTTTTTTAGCCCTGAACGGGCAAGATTTTTTCAGGTTTGGTAAAATTTTGGGTGCGTTAGTAAAAACATCACAAATAAGGTGTTAGTCTACCGATTTTAGTTAAATAAACAACACAATGAAGGGAAAAGCATGCAGAATATGTTACTCACGTGATTGTTGTTGGTAATCCATATATGAACACAAATATTTATGAAATACAGCATGTTGTTTGTGATTTTCTGTCATCTATACGGCAATTTACAAACACATTTTCAGAATCATAATCACTTTCTTTAAAGTCCGACTCAGACTGCTGATGCAAAGTAACGCTTTGCACTGATATCTAGCTCCGATTAATAGTCAACTTCGTGCCCTTTAATGTCATTTAAATTAAACCTAGCGAAATCTCGGCTATCACTTGAAGAATCGCCGAAAACCATTTGGAAAAACAGCGTAAAAATCCCGAAAACTATAACAAAAAGTCAGTAAAAGTCAGTTCAAATTCATAGTAGCGCGTTTACAAATGGCGGCCACGTTGTCAAGCTATCGGCGAAAGTAGCCTTCGGAAGTGTCGGAAATCCGAGAGATTGCGTTTTTACAATGCATAATAGTATCGGACGTAATCGGCCGATCCGCTCATTTAAGCGATCGGCCGCTAATGGCCGCTCTGCCCTGTAAAGGGTTAAGGACCCATGTCCCACTGAGGGATAAAAAGCGAAAGAATAATATACATAATGCATATGATATATCTAATAAAAAATAATGTAGTATGTCTCATCGTGATTTTCAAATTGGGTATTTACTAATGAAACCACCACAGTAGATAGGCCTTGAAAAACAAAATCTAATGGTACCTCAGTTATGCTTGGATGTCAATTCTGAGGGAAGATATTCACATATGAGTGTCAAAATCTCGATACAGATTTCGCCATACTATTCATACTTTGAGACGGGAAAAATTGGGTCCATTGTTATCGCCACTTCCGGTTCAACATGATTGTCTTAGACGGGCCACTGACGGATATTAAATACGACTTCATCCATATGTTCCGTCATGTTAAATGAAAAAATAATAGTACAAGTATACAAATATATTATTAATAATCTTTAAACGTGTATTTTCTTTAGTAGTTCAAATTGCACGTTTGAGCGTTAAAACTTTCCGTTGCCGGCAGCCGCCATCTTGGAGTTCCATTCACAAAGACCTCGTAGAAATATTTTTTTTTTAACGACATATAACACGATATAAGCGATAAAACTCTCCAAATATATGTAAAAATGGGTTCTGAATTCGAATATCCATCTAAAAATATCTTATATTAAATAAACAAGCTCCAGAAAATAAATTTACGTACTTTTTGCCAAGTAATTCAATTTATTTAAAAGGTCATGATGATTTCAACCAGTCGCCGTGCACGGAATATTAGGCTAACCTTTTCTGCTTAACCTAAGGTGACGTCTGCTATTGTCACGTGATATTTGAGTGAATGAATGATGTCGTAAGCATGAATGGTCTTTACAACAGCCATTTGGTGACACAATGGAACAGGCTGGGATGACGCCGTATATCAATTTCCGTTTTCAGTTCGGGTAGTGGCACGATCGAATATCCTAATAATAGTAGCTAATAGTATTTTATTTATGATTTATATAGAATATTAATATTGTAATATTGTCTGAATTTGACTAAAATTATATTGCATCATAAAGCTGACAAAATTTAATTAAACCATTTAAACCTTTTCTTTTAATGATGTTAATGGAGTGATGGAATAGGTGTAAATAAAGGTGTCGGTGCCCAGTGACAAAATTTATTAAATACGCTTTTGTTGTATGGTGACTTAAGTCATAGGCATGAGGGAAAATGTGTTTGACTGTACTTGGTGGGGCACCTCCTGTAGATGGAGGGATATAGATACAGTACAACTTCGATTAACTGTCACCATCCAGATCAAGGCTGTAACGGATAACTGAATAGACGGATAACTGAATAGACGGATAACAGAAATCTCTTAATATTTGTCTTATTTACAGTAACGTGATTTGATTTCACTGCAGGCTTGGGGCAAAAGTGAAAATAAAATCCTTTAAAAGTGAATAATACATACATATTGTATTTAATTTTACAAAACTATCAATAAAAACGTCCATATAAGAGTAGTAATGTACGGATAGGTATTGTAATACTATAAACCTACGTTACTTTAAAATAATCTGTCATCTCCTTCTGTGTCTTTGAGGCTCGAGCTTTCTGCACGGCGATGTTTCATATCTTACGCAGAAGTAGGATCTGGGTTGCATTTTCCTCTTCTTGCATTTCAAACCAGTTGGTACACTTTGATAACATTGTTTATGCTTCTGAATGGCTAGTTGTAGGTTTTTGGTTAACCCTTTACAGGGCAGACGCTTGTCCGTTTTGTAGCCCTGAACGGGCAAGATTTTTTCAGGTTTGGTAAAATTTCGGGTCGCGTTAGTAAAAACATCACAAATAAGGTGTTAGTCAACCGATTTTAGTTAAATAAACAACACAATAAAGGGAAAAGCATGCAGAATATGTTTCTCACGTGATTGTTGTTGGTAATCCATATATGAACACAAATATTTATGAAATACAGCATGTTGTTTGTGATTTTCCGTCATCTATACGGCAATTTACAAACACATTTTCAGAATCATAATCACTTTCTTTAAAGTCCGACTCAGACTGCTAATGCAAAGTAACGCTTTGCACTGATATCTAGCTCCGATTAATAGTCAACTTCGCTCCCTTTAATGTCATTTAAATTGAACCTAGCAAAATCTCGGATATCACTTGAAGAATCGCCAAAATCCATTTTTAAAAACAGCGTAAAAATCCGGAAAACTATAAAAAAAAGTCAGTAAAAGTCCGTTCAAATTCATAATAGCACATTTACAAATGGCGGCCACGTCAAGCTGTCGGCGAAAGCGAAAGTAGCCGTCGGAAGTGTCGGAAAGCCGAGAGATCGCGTTTTTACAATGCATAATAGTATCGGACGTAAACGGCCGCTTCGCTCGTTTAAGCCATCAGCCGCTAACGGCCGCTCTGCCCTGTAAAGGGTTAAGAAGTGTTCCTTCATCATCATCAGTTTCTTCTTCTTCATTGGTAGTCCACTAGAAACAGTTTCATCATTGTTCAAAATTTCAAAGCCTTCATCCATTTGATCAAATTCCGACCAATCTGTTAATTCATTTGACGTAATGTATTCACTGTTTATTCCTACATTGTTGCACAGTTGCACAATTTCATCAACACTAACAGTCTCAGTTCCTTCAGTTTTGTCAATAGGTTCAGGCAAGAGTTTATTCCATCCATTCTTTAGGTTAGACACTGTAAGGTCAACCCAGGCAGTGACGATGTTGAAAATAGTGTCTTTTATGTTTTTTTTTAATTAAAGATAATGACAGATAACAGAAAACTGACAGTTAAATGAGTGATAGTTAATCAAAGTTTTGCTTTAACACCACAAAATCAAGAGGAGTGTAATGTCCTATGAAACACATGGGAAGATTAACCCTGTCAACAAATGCCAGGAGAAGCCGGATGTGTCGACTAAAAGGAAAAATATCGCAGCCCTGCTGTAAACAGGCACAACACAAATACGTCAACAAAGCAAAATGTACGATGAACGATGAAGAAAAAGGAATGCACTTTGAGCAAAATTTTCTCTGAATCTCACAATCTTCTTCTTCTTCAGCTTTCCGAGCCATTGAGGTTCTTTGCTGCAAATACAATCCGTCTCCATTCGTCTCTCTGGTGGACCTTCTCTTGCCAGTCGTTGATTCCAAGTGCTTGTAGGTCTGTACATGTATTATCTCTCCACCGTCTTCTTGGTCTACCTCGGGGTCTACGGTCATTTATTTCCTGAGTGTAAGCGAGTTTTGTTTCCCTATTATCTTCCATTCTTTCTATATGCCCCAGCCATTGTAGTCTATTAGCCTTCATGATACCAGTGATTAGCGGGGACTTAAACAGATCATAAATGTCTTTGTTACTTCTTCTTTTCCACTCTCCACTTTGTGTATCCCTAATGGGTCCAAAGATGCGTCTTAAAATTTTGTTCTCAAAGGTTTGTAACAAGGCTTCGTCTCCTTTCGTTGTACTCCAGGTTTCAGAGCCATACAGCACAACTGGTCTGATCAGTGTTTTGTATATTGTGATTTTGGTGTTACGAGATAGCGCCTTTGATTTTAGTAGATGTTGTAGTGCATAGTATATCTTATTTCCAGAGTTGATTCTAGTTTGTATTTCTTCCCTTATGATGTTGGAGCAGTTGAAGATTGTACCCAGGTATTTGTATGTTTCCGCTCTTTTAATGGTCATATTATCTATTTGTATGTGGCCAGAGTTTTTAGCCATTCTGTCTCTTGAAATTACCATATATTCTGTCTTATCTTGGTTGATAACCAGCCCCATCTGTTGGGCTTTTTCCTTTAAGTGAGTCAATATTTCCAATGACTTTTGTTCACTTTGCCCTATAATATCTATATCATCTGCATAACCAAGCAGCTTGGATGTTCCTCCAATATCACATTCCTCCTTTACCTTCCTTACAACTTTCTCTAGAGCCAGATTGAAGAGTAGCGGCGATAGTGCATCACCCTGTTTCAAGCCAGATGTTATTTGGAAAGGGTCTGATTTCCTGCCTTTATATGTTGCTATATTATAAGTATCTTCCATGCATAGTCTGGTCATGTTGATTAACTTCCTTGGTATTCCTAATTCCTGCATAGCATTCCATAGACTATTCCTATGGACACTATCATAAGCCTTTTTAAAATCCACAAAAATGTTATGGAGATCTCTTTTATATTCCCAATGTTTCTCGGCTATTTGTCGTAAGATAAATATCTGATCTATTGTTGATCTGTTTTGTCTAAAACCTGCCTGGTAGTCACCTAATATGTCTTCTGTATATGGTTTTAGTCTATTTAGTAATACTGCGGATAGTATCTTATAGCTTGTGGACAGTAGTGATATTCCTCTATAATTTCCACATTGGGAATCTCACAATGAATGAGACAAATATAAAAACGCACCAAATGCTAACCTTAGAAAATGTGGAGCTAATGGGTTTTCTTGACCAGACGTGTTGAGACCCTCAAGTTAGTTGCATTGTTGAGACCCTCAAGTTAGTTGCATGTCTTTTTCAGGATGTTGCAGTCAACCCCAACATGTATGTCTTGTTTGTGTGATTTACTAGACAATGTTAATTCAGTAATTTTCCCTTCCTTTCTGAACAACTGACGCTGCATACCATCGAAATTAACACCCGGTGGTCTGCTGCCAGATCGCCCTCAGCTTATTTCTCACCCTCGGCTCGGTATGTCGGGAAATGACCAAACTGCGGGGCTCACTATCCCCTGTGTAGGTCAGCATGGCCGAATGGATAAGAATGCGTGTTTTTAAACATCCGGGTGTGCTGATGTCGAGGTAAGGGGTTCAGCCCCTACACCGGACAGTTGGACTAAAATGTTCACCTATTGTCCTTGACCTGGGGATGTAAATTACAAGTACCTCTGAAGTCAGAGTGGGTTCACATGATGGCGAGGGATACTGTTAATAGGGAAAGCCAATCCACATGCAAATATTCAGTCCACCATTACTAGAAGTAGTATGTATGGACTACGTTTGAGTTCAAAGCAAGCGAGCCGCCCCCCCCCCCCCCCCCCCCCCATAACTAATGAAGATGATGATGATAATGATGATGATGATTTTAAAAAAAATTAGGATTACAGATAACAGATGATGAATATAGAATATATATGGTACGTCCAAAACAATGCATTCCGCTTGACAATTTAAACACAGAGGCCCCACACAATAGATTTGACTATTTATTGCCTGCCATTGTTACAATCGACCTGGACTCGCAGTCAACCCAGCCTAAAATGTTAGTTAGATAGCTAAGATAGCATATCCTTTTACAGGGCGTCACAGTCAACCCCAACATTTTTTGGCCGTTTGTGATCTCTTGGCAAGTTTATGTTCAGTAGTTTGCCATTGCTTTCTGAACAACCAGCACCCATACCATTTCGTAAATAAAACAATGCAAGTTGGTCTGTTGCCAAATCGCCTGCAGCTGTGTTTCAAACGCGGTATGCAGGATTACGAACTGCGTCCATAAACCCGTTTGCCTATAATGGGTACCAAGAAATGTCTTGGCAAGTGAAGATGGCTGGTTGTCATGGACTCAATTATATTAACATTCAGCTCGCTCTCCAGAACAGGGCGAAACAATAACACACACTCAATGATTACGCTCTCACACACAGTACCGTGAAGTAAACCCGTTTATTCACGTTCTCTATTTACAGTGAGTACATTCGTGAACAGTTGCGCTCATAACTATGCGCAACTCATACATTATCACAGTAGTATATACATGCATCATACATCTTATAATGGAATAATACAAAATAGCTCTCTCACTGTCTCAGCACAAGCACATCTCAATCTACTAGTCAGTCATGCCATTCCTCATTACAGTCATCTCACAGCGATCATGAAAGACAAGCATAATCCTCTTTGTCCGTCCGTCTCGAAGTCCTAAACCCGTCTGCCTGACACAGGTATGTTTGGTCAGTCCTTCACTTCTCACATCTCGTGTCGCCCGTGCCGTGTAACGTGACACGGTGACCACAGGGCTTCAACTAATGCGTAGTTGCCCTGTACTTGTCAACACCAGGCTGCCTGTCCTGATCGCCTGCCATGAGCTGTCCTCCGTTAACTCCTGTCTTGCAGGAGTTATATATTAGGTTAGCTAATTATTGGGTTCATGACACTGGTGTAATATTGATCACATGATTCTTTGAGTGCAGATTGGTTTATAAAAATATGGGGCTAACATCAAATGGCCAATAGACTTCAAGGCCTGTAAACTTGGTCCTTTACTATCTCTTTACTAGAGAGTGGAAGTTTTTGGGCAGACATGGCTGCAAGATATTTTAAGTTGAAGCGATATATTGTCATTCCAACTATTTTCTCATTCACAAAAAAATAATTCACGTTTATTTGTTTTATTCAGAAGCTTGTAAAGCAAATTCACAGAAAATGTCTTTTATCTTTGTCTACAGCCTGTGGCCTCTGACAGTAACTATGGCAGACAGTGGAAAAGCTAAACCACCAGGATCAGCAGTGAAGAAAGAAGGAGGTGGTAAAAAAAGACACAGCAAACACAAGAAGTCAGCAGAGACAGCTGGAGATGGTGCACCTTCGCCAGCACCAGTCTCCCAGTCGGTTAGCCAAAGTCCTCCAAGTACAAGTCACCAACAGAGGCAACCAGAAGGAGCAACAGCCGCTGACATTGGTGACAAACAAGAGAGTAGCACACCAGGAAAACATGTAGCCAAAGGTGATAAACAAGCATTGAAAGTCAGTGAAGCAGCTGGGAAAGTTTCACCAAATAAAGCAGGAAAAAATGAAGCAACGGAGAAAGAAATGCTGAAGCATGGAGACAAGGGTGGAGATGGCGAAACACAAGAAAAACAGTTATCGACGAAGGATACCAAAGCTAATAAACAGAAACCAAACTTTCCAAAACAAGAATCTACACCAAATACAGACGAAAGCAAACAAAGAACAGATGAATTTTGTAGAACAGAAACACCAAAACATACAGAGCAAGATGGAAAAAATAGAGAAACGGCTGAAACTAAACTACAGGTGCAGCCTGGCAAAGATAAGAAAAGCAACGAAACATCTAAATTTGGAGGAGCGCAGCAAAAAAGTATGGTATTTGGCATTTACGTTTTATCTTGACATTGTATGTCTGAAATATTTGTGACCTTCATTTTGTATTATATCCTTGCTTTATATCTGAACTGCACAATTTGTACTTTGGGTTTTTTAGGATAAACCCATGTTTATCTGTGTGGCACATGATAGCAGCACTATCACCAATGGATTACCTAGACATAACTGCACCTACACAGTATACGTAAAAATGGAAGCTAAATTTAATAACACATACTAGAACAAGTCTAGACATCTACATAAAACATGATTTGCAGGTCTACTTACGCTATAAAACAAATTTCAGAGGAGCTAGAAGTACAGAACCGTAAAGTATGGATGGAAAAACAATATCAAGTAATCGGTTCTTGTATTAACATGGCTTTGAAATAATCTTCATTTTCCCCCTGGAAACACCCCCCCCCCCCCCCCCCCCAACCCTCTTGGGGGGAAGGAATTCTCCACCGGTTGAGAACCACTGGTATAGAAGAACAGATGCACCATCGTTGCCTGGAGAGAATAGTGCAGCAGGGCGCAGTGGCTGGCACATGCCTACTGGCTCTGTGGTCATAGGTTGGATCTTGCATCGATGCATATTTGTAAAATTGGCCTGCACTCCAGATCGTCAGTCTAAAATGGTTACCAGGACCTGTCTTGGGAAGTAAAGGTAGCTGGTTGATATTAAGCATATCACCTCTCGAGCGCCAGTTGGTCTCTAAAAATACAGAGCTAGCATAATCTGCCCAAAACTCTTCAAGGCATCTGAAAAGAGTAATTTTATTTAAAAAGCTTTTACCCTGAATGCTTCATGCCTGAAAGACTCCTCAATCCATTGTCAGAAATGAGCAAGAGAGACATTATTATTATTATTATTATGGGACGCAGAGGTGTTTCCAAGGCACCAGACTGGGTTCTATACCGGCTAAGACCTATTGACGTGTCCTCACCAAGTGTCCTGGGCAACAGGTCCCTTTGGGGTCCAGGCTAAAGTCAGTAGGATCGTGGATTCCTCCAAAGTCAGAGAGTGTCTGCCTGCATGGCGAGGAACCACCAGTCTGCACACCAATAAGCCAGACATGGGACAACGTACACTCACGCAAACCTCAGGTCCTATATGACATCAGACTGATGTTGGACAACAGGATGTCTTCATCTGACATACAGGACTTCATGCTGGAGTTCATAGCCAGCGAACACAAGCAAAGCATTATTATTATTATTATTATTGTCATAGTATTTTCCTGGGGTGAGGGAAGGATACTATTACACCTTAATAACGTGATAGAGGCACTCTTGGAATACGATTACTCTGAGTCTACAGACCCCTCCAGCCCCTGGATTCCGATCTCTCTCACTATCAACCACGGGACAATACCCCTTTCACCTCTCATCCAGAACAGATGACATGACTCTGGCGTCTACACATAATGACTAGATGATATAATGTACAAGATGATTGTCAACACGGGTAATGTTCATAAGAGAATCCTGGCAACCGCCAGTCAATAGAAGAAATGGCTATCTGGATTAGCCTCAGGCCGTCTCACTCATCACGGTACACAGCACACGATACCACAAGGCTTAAGAGGTCACTCATCTGCACACGTAGCGTGGAACGTCTCTGCCGAGGTGTAGACTCAGCTGGTCTGACTAACACGTCGATGTGGTGACTCCAAGTGGCGTTGGTACGCGATGACTTCCGACTAACATAGCTGTAGAAGTTCTGAAGGCCTGGCACTAAAGATTCACTGGTAAGGCCAGGTTAGACAACTGTCCTAGGAAGCCACCATATAACACTGTCAAAGTTCTGGAAATAGATGGTGGTCCCTAATGGGATCAAGATGGGTATAACTGGGCTTATAAGCGCTGGAAGTAGGCACATGTCAAGTGGACTCTTTCACTCAAAGTCAATACTGGTAGCAGATGACACTGTAATGAATTTCCCCTATGTTCATATTACGACATGGTAGACTGTTCCCGGAACACCAGGCCATCCTGAAGTAAAGGGTCAGTTCTTCTCTACTCGTTGGGCCAGTGGGTCACAATGTCACAATGATCACAGACACGAGGACAATATACTCGCCCGTGCGTAGCCCTCATAATACCCGGTGGACTGACTGAAGATCATTTAACGGTCAAGCCAGGGACTGGACTGTGGCGTAGTGACTTTGCGGCACGTGGTGTTGTGTAGAAGCATCACTTCACGTCACGTAGGTACGCCAGCCATGTTGCCACCCACACCAAGTCATCTTACTCTGGTCTTGTAAATTAGGTCTCTCCAAAGGTAGAACCTGCCAAAGATAACACCATGTGTGAACATCGTGACTCAGACTTACCACCAGGGGGTACACGCTACCTATGTGTACTCGGCATAGGCCGGTGTCGCCATGACACGGCTGACAGCCTCACAGACCAGGATCCACTGCCGAAGATGAACTAGGTCTGGGTCCTAACAAACGCTGGCTGAACCGTCCTCCTTCTCGAACCAGTCTAGGGTAGGGCTGTGTATCTGGTCATGGTGTCTGCGAACTCATTCCGTCCTGAAAGGACTTCTAATGACACAATACACCAGGTTAGTAGGTTAAGAGTACCTAGAGACATAATGGCCCTAAAGGAGGGCCGGTGACAACCCAATTCCCCTCCCTCGGAGGTAGCCCCCTCTACCTGGTTCTATTTTATGATTACCCACTATAGTTCTAGGCTGACGGAACGGGACCGGATTTTTTGGAAGCTTGCAGGTACTTGGGAACCGGACTTTTGGGAGTTTTACCAGGTGAATTCTCAGCAGTTCCATGACAATTATTAATGAGCCATTTATGTTTTACATTTTTAGATGCCACCAATGAAAAATCTGAACAGCTTCAAGGCAGCAGGGCAGAAGGTGATCATGGGCAAAAACCAAAGGCACAACCAACATATGTGAAAGGAATCAGCGCTGTTGATGGTGAACACAAACCTAAGAATAAAGTGGAAACAAAGCCAGGAGTGGTTGATGGGGAGCAGAAGTCAAAGGCACAGCTGAGAGCAGAGAGAAGGGCAATCCAAGTATGGAGATATTGTTCTTCAATTCTTCTGTTAACAGTTTAATTCTCACACATATCATCTTATTGTCTGTTGCATTGGTGATCATGTCTGTCTCTGTGCTGCCAATCATTTCTGATATTGATGTTACTCCAACTCTCACATGTACACAAAACAATGTACAGCCATGTGAACTGATACTAATGTTACTCCAACTCACACATGTACACAAAACAATATACAACCATGTGAACTGATATTGATGTTACTCCAACTCACACATGTACACGAAACAATGTACAGCCATGTGAACTGATATTGATGTTACTCCAACTCACACATGTACACAAAACAATATACAGCCATGTGAACTGATACTGATGTTACTCCAACTCACACATGTACACAAAACAATGTACAGCCATGTGAACTGATACTAATGTTACTCCAACTCACACATGTACACAAAACAATATACAACCATGTGAACTGATATTGATGTTACTCCAACTCACACATGTACACAAAACATAATGCACAGCCATGTGAACTTAACAATTGTGACATATAAACACACAGCCTTCATTCTTCTATTCCTGTCAATAGGCATAGGTTGGGTCTACTTTATCACCTCTGCTTGTTACTTTCTTCTTCATTTTGTGTCAATAATGGATGTTACTGATAAATCCTTCAACGGCATACAAAAAACAGACGCGCACTGATACAGCTGCATGAAAAACATCTTCATCATGATATGGCAAGATATCGGCACATGAAGGAGTGCATTCTCCTAAAGAAAGGAATTTCTAGAGCGACAATAGGCAGTCAAGCTGAAAAACAGCTGATGGCTGTGGAAATGTGGTTTCTGAGGAAAATGCAAAGAATACCATGGACAGACAGAAAGACCAATGAAGATGTCCTTCAAGAAACAAATGAAGATCGTAAACTGATTAGAGACATTAGACATAGTCACAATCTTTTGGGCATGTTATGAGAAGAAATGATTTGGAGAACTTGGTGACAACTGGCAAGATAGAAGGGAAGAGACCAAGGAGAAGACTGAGAAGTAAATACCTGGATGGCTTGGCCACATGGCATGGTCGAGACAGGAACACAGAGCTGATCCATGACTCTGGTGATCGAGAGTGATGGCAGACCGCCCACGCTTACCGGCATGGCACATGATGGATGGATGGTTGGGTTGCTGTTCACAATAAACGTAAAGGCACTTCATGATGATGTTAATGAAAGATGGTTCAATAATATTAAAAGGTTAATTTATAATTTAGTTTATTGCTTTTATGTCTCGATCAGTGTAAAGCAGTTAAATGTTTGTTTATTTGTTAACAGGAAGCTCAGAGAGCTGCAAAAGATTCTAAAAAACCGGAGGCTTCTGTTAATTCTTCTGTCGGAGCAGCTAATTCAGCCGCCGCATCAACAGGTCGGTTTTACAAGCTATTTATGCACTGTATTTGTTGTACATTGTTGTGTCGTGGACAGAGAAGAAAACGAATACTGAGAGCCGCAGATGCTGCGTGATCACTCATCAGAACAACACAGAACACAAATTAAATTTATGGGACATATCAAACTTAGAATATTTAACTCTTATGCGCAGAAAGGTCTATTGCAGGGATCAGCAACCTTTTTGAAGTTTTGTGACCAAGTAATGTTGTAAAGTCACTCAGCGTGCCAACCTATGCTACCATGACCTAATTTATAATTGTCTAAACATCTTGTAACGCTTGCAGAAGGGCAGAATGTCAGACGGGCCTGCGTGCCCAATTCTTAACCCTTTGAAAATAAAGACATTATTATTATTATTATTATTATTATTATTATGTATATCAAGTTTTTGCCTTTTGAAAAATATAGAGTTGGTGGTGGTTGTGATCGAGAGAGAGAGAGAGAGGATAGTGCTGGAACTTTGTCAAGGTCAGTCATTATGCTGTACACTTACTCATTTTGCATCAGATGGCACGTTCTTACCTCCAATATCTAATGACTTTCATTGCGAAGTGATGTAATGATAGGAATAGCTTTAACAGACTTGTATGCTTCTATGTAATTAAATATTCAATTTCTTAACGAGATGATGTACTGTATTTCTTCTTCTTCTTCTTCTTCTTCTTCTTCTTCTTCTTCTTCTTCTTCTTCTTCTTCTTCTTCTTCTTCTGCGTTCATCCGGAGTTTTTCGGACGTGATTGTGTTGTGCCTGTTTACAGCAGAGCTGCGTTCTTGCACCGTTAGGCCGACACATCCGACTTCTGCGGGCATTTGTTGACCGGGTTAACCTTCCCGGGTACTGTATTTCAGTTCATCGACCATTGAAAATTGTTTCATGTGCCACAATTGGTACACGTGCCATGGTTGCCAACATCTGGTCTGTTGTAAGGCCGGATAAATGAACCCTAGATGTCAAACTCTACTCTGTACACTGACCTTTGAGGGGCTAACTAGATATGACGCACTTCTCTTGAAGGAGAAATGACGAACAAGAAACCCAATCAAAACTTCCAGAATCTGCAGAAGACGCTGCAGTTTATGCAGGGAAAACATGCAAATATCGGCTGATTCCAATCGAACGAAAAACAAGAAGAAGACTTCAGGGCTAGACCCACTCGTGTAAAACAGACACAAGATAATTTTCAGAATGCACGAACTCTCTTGCTCCAGCAACAACCCCGCGAATCTTTGAAGGAAATACATTTGTGAACTGAATGATGGAGTCCAGATTTGAATCCACAACCTTTGGAACGTGACGCAGGCAGCTGAACCACTATGCCACGAAAACCCCCTAAGAAGGAAGGAGTGGCAATGAGGAAAAACTTAGTTACCTTACTTCATTATGACATGACCTAGCATATGTGAAATTCTAACACTTCATACTCATATGGTATGTCTGCTTTAGGATTGCCATTACCTTATCTGTTGATATCAGAGATTTGGGTGCGTGGGTTGTGATGGTTATGATTTGATATCATTGTGGCTGAATTGGACTGTTTATTTCTAACAGTATTATAAATTTTGCTTCACAGGCCGAAAAGAAACTGCCGGTGAAAAGTCAAAGTCTGCAGGAGACAAGTCAAAACCTGCCGGAGAAGTGATTGGTGGTGAGAAAATTTCCAAGAAGAAATCTGCAGGGAACATGGCAGTCCGGGATGAAACAGAAGAACAAATGTGGGCACGGAAGGAGAAAGAAATACTGTGAGTTTGATTTTTTTTTAAAAACTCTTTATGGGTTTTCAGAATCAACATTATAGCACTCGGACAAACCTGTTGGTGCTTCATCATGCTTAGCAGATGACATAGGATGCAGATGCTGATTGTTCCATTAGCACACTGGTTCTGAGCATGTTGGATTTGTCCTGTCATATGTCTCCTTGCTGGAATCACTCTTAAATTCAAACTCCTGGCATCTCTCCTTGCTGGAATCACGCTTACATCTTAACTCAAAGCATCTCTCCTTGCTGGAATCACTCTTAAATTCAAACTCCTAGCATCTCTCCTTGCTGGAATCACTCTTAAATCCAAACTCCTGGCATCTCTCCTTGCTGGAATCACTCTTAAATTCAAACTCCTAGCATCTCTCCTTGCTGGAATCCTCTTAAATCCAAACTCCTGGCATCTCTCCTTGCTGGAATCACTCTTAAATCCAAACTCTAGCATCTCTCTTTGCTGGAATCACTCTTAAATCCAAACTTATAGCATCCTTAAATTGTTACAATGAAGACACAAACAACAGATTGCACAATTTATGGCTTGGCATACTTTGCTACATCTCATGACGTACATACTGCAGAAGTCACATACAAACTAAAGCATAAAGATAAATCTCTTCAGTTGAAATATACAAAATACATTTTTCCATATTGGGAAGGCAGGGGTTGCAAACCACCCATGTAAATGAAACAAGGGGAAACCACCACATTATCTTCCCAAGAATAAATTTATAAACGGGTCAGAAATCTAGAATGGAGTGACCTGTTCAGAATCTTCATCCTGGTCTTTGAACTGAATCACATTACCATTTATAAAAACATGCACTGGTATTTTTCCACGTGATGGTTATGTTTCACAGCAAGTCGCTAATTTCATTTATGTGTAAAGTGAATGTGAAACATTTTAATTTTTATTTCATTAAAAAATCTAACAAGCACCTAGAACCTTCTTTTGGGTGCTTGCTCTCTTTGAACTGGACTGATTTTGCTTGAGGTTTAGCTTTCCCTTTTACCAATATCCCTATTCCTTCTTCTTCTTCTGTGTTCATCCGGAGTTTTTTTTTAGACATTATTGCGTTGTGTCTGTTTATAGCAGAGCTGTGTTCTTGCGCCGTTAGGCTGACACATCCGACTTCTGCGGGCATTTGTTGACCAGGTTAACATCCCCGGATATCCCTATTCCATCGGGCGAATCCTTCTCAGTCTTCAGAGACACATGTAATGTATGTCCAAAAGTCAAGGATGAGAAAGTCAATATTTTAGTCCAACTGTCGCCGCAGTAAGAAGAGACAGTTTAGATGTGTTAAACCTCTCGGTTAGAACTATATGATCTACTGTCTATATGATCTACTGTCTATATGATCTACTGTCATAAATGTGAAATGATTTTGGGCATTTACTCGCTTTGAGCTCAAGCGTTGTCTATAAACATGCTACGACTTCTAGTGCACTGGGCTGACTTTTGTGTGTGGATTAGCTTTCCCTATTACCAGTGTCCCTCGTCATGAGGTGAACTCACTCCGATTTCAGAGGTACTTGTAATTTACTTCCCCAAGTCAAGAACGAGAAGTCAACATTTTAACCCAACTGACTGGTGTAGGGGTTGAACCCGCTACCTCGGCATCAGCACATCGGATGTTTCCGATGAGCACTCTTATCCACTCGACCATGAAACCGCCAAATGTGTAATTGACGTAGAACTATTCTGCAGTGAATCTCATCCCATTGCCCTCTACCAGCAAACGAAAGTGCTGACAAATTGACCCTAGAAGGTTTTTTTTTAACATTGTGGACTTATCAAATTGTAAAATACACATGTCATGAAATATAGATGTCATATTCCATTAGAACGGAAAATCCCATGGGATTGAAGAATAAAAATCTGACAAATGTCTCATTATATTCTAGATTTATATCTCACCATGTTATAGATAAAATCTTACACGATTTATTATCCCAGAACATTTTATAATACATATCTGTTGAGATGGAAGATTTATAATCATATCATATTATAGACAAAATCTTAACAGACTTATAATCCCAACAAATTTTATAGTATACATCTCCTCATATTGAAGATTTATAATCTCGTCAGATTATAGACTAACGGATGTAGACATGACCGAAAGGATTAAAGCGCTAGAGTTGGACATAAATATTGACTGTCGTCCTTAACTGTAAATTACAAGTACCTTAAAAGTCGGAGTAGGCTCCACTGATGACGAGGGACACTGATAATAGGGAAAGCTGACCCACCCACAAAAATCAGACAAGCGCAAAACCTTAGTAGTAGCACATGTGTGGACTACGTTTGAGTTCAGAGTTTGTGAACAGGAAAAGAAAAAGTAGTCTGATATGTATGTAAACTGATTGAAGTTAAACTCTTTCTTGCAGTGGCAAGTCTCTGAAGATCGACAACAGCATTCTGAACCTGGGTTTCCAGTACTTTCATCACAATATTGTTGGGGCTAATGCCAGGTGCATGGCCTTGCTGGCAACATTGAAGGAGGTAAGGTCCTGTGTTTATTCCCTGTGCTTGCATCTATTATCAGTTGATTTATGTGTATTTTTTAAACTAATGCTGGCATGGCCAGGAGAAAGTGTGAAGACTTAGTGATACAGGCCACTTTCCTTTACTATTTTGTCACAAAATAATATTATACAAGCTGGCTGTTTTATTTTAACTCCAGTAGACACATACCACATTAACTTGCAAAGCGCCTGCACCTTTGTTGTTCAATTTGAGCCTAATTAAATAAATAAGGCACAACGATCAACTTCACGGCACCAGGTTTAAATTGCATGGTTATCATGACTGGTTAAAAACCTGGTTGTGTCAGTGATTCAGTTCGCTGAGACACAGTTCTGATCACTAATATTGTGACTTGTATGTATGACTGCAGGCACTGAATGACACAGTTCTGATAACTAATATTGTGACTTGTATGTATGACTGCAGGCACTGAATGACACAGTTCTGACCAGTAATATTGTGACTTGTATGTATGACTGCATGCACTGAATGACACAGTTCTGACCATTAATATTGTCACTTGTATGTATGACTGCAGGCACTGAATGGCACAGTTCTGATCAATAATATTGAGACTTGTATGTATGACTGCAGGCACAAAATGACACAGTTCTGATCAATAATATTGAGACTTGTATGTATGACTGCAGGCACTGAATGACACAGTTCTGACCATTAATATTGTCACTTGTATGTATGACTGCAGGCACTGAATGACACAGTTCTGACCATTAATATTGTCACTTGTATGTATGACTGCAAGCACTGAATGACACAGTTCTGATCAATAATATTGAGACTTGTATGTATGACTGCAGGCACAAAATGACACAGTTCTGATCAATAATATTGAGACTTGTATGTATGACTGCAGGCACCGAATGACACAGTTCTGACCACTAATATTGGGACTTGTATGTATGACTGCAGGCACTGAATGACACAGTTCTGACCACTAATATTGGGACATGTATGTATGACTGCAGGCACTGAACGACACAGTTCTGACCACTAATATTGGGACTTGTATGTATGACTGCAGGCACTGAATGACACAGTTCTGACTTACTAATATTGGGACTTGTATGTATGACTGCAGGCACTGAATGACACAGTTCTGACCACTAATATTGGGACTTGTATGTATGACTGCAGGCACTGAATGACACAGTTCTGACCAGTAATATTGGGACTTGTATGTATGACTGCAGACACTGAATGACACAGTTCTGACCATTAATATTGGGACTTGTATGTATGACTGCAGACACTGAATGACACAGTTCCCCCGGGAAGGTTAACCCGGTCAACAAATGCCCGCAGAATTCGGATGTGTCGGCCTAACGGCGCAAGAACGCAGCTCTGCTGTAAACAGGCACAACGCAATCACATCCGAAAAAAAACTCCGGATGAACGAAGAAGAAGAAGAAGAATGACACAGTTCTGACCATTAATATTGTGACTTGTATGTATGACTGCAGGCACTGAATGACACAGTTCTGATCACTAATATTGTGACTTGTATGTATGACTGCAGGCACTGAATGACACAGTTCTGATAACTAATATTGTGACTTGTATGTATGACTGCAGGCACTGAATGACACAGTTCTGACCAGTAATATTGTGACTTGTATGTATGACTGCATGCACTGAATGACACAGTTCTGACCATTAATATTGTCACTTGTATGTATGACTGCAAGCACTGAATGACACAGTTCTGACCATTAATATTGAGACTTGTATGTATGACTGCAGACACTGAATGACACAGTTCTGACCATTAATATTGTGACTTGTATGTATGACTGCAGGCACTGAATGACACAGTTCTGATCACTAATATTGTGACTTGTATGTATGACTGCAGGCACTGAATGACACAGTTCTGATAACTAATATTGTGACTTGTATGTATGACTGCAGGCACTGAATGACACAGTTCTGACCAGTAATATTGTGACTTGTATGTATGACTGCATGCACTGAATGACACAGTTCTGACCATTAATATTGTCACTTGTATGTATGACTGCAAGCACTGAATGACACAGTTCTGATCAATAATATTGAGACTTGTATGTATGACTGCAGGCACAAAATGACACAGTTCTGATCAATAATATTGAGACTTGTATGTATGACTGCAGGCACCGAATGACACAGTTCTGACCACTAATATTGGGACTTGTATGTATGACTGCAGGCACTGAATGACACAGTTCTGACCACTAATATTGGGACATGTATGTATGACTGCAGGCACTGAATGACACAGTTCTGACCACTAATATTGGGACTTGTATGTATGACTGCAGGCACTGAATGACACAGTTCTGACTTACTAATATTGGGACTTGTATGTATGACTGCAGGCACTGAATGACACAGTTATGACCACTAATATTGGGACTTGTATGTATGACTGCAGGCACTGAATGACACAGTTCTGACCATTAATATTGGGACTTGTATGTATGACTGCAGACACTGAATGACACAGTTCTGACCATTAATATTGTGACTTGTATGTATGACTGCAGGCACTGAATGACACAGTTCTGACCAGTAATATTGAGACTTGTATGTATGACTGCAGGCACTGAATGACACAGTTATGACCACTAATATTGGGACTTGTATGTATGACTGCAGACACTGAATGACACAGTTCTGACCATTAATATTGGGACTTGTATGTATGACTGCAGACACTGAATGACACAGTTCTGACCATTAATATTGTGACTTGTATGTATGACTGCAGGCACTGAATGACACAGTTCTGACCAGTAATATTGAGACTTGTATGTATGACTGCAGGCACTGAATGACACAGTTCTGACCAGTAATATTGGGACTTGTATGTATGACTGCAGACACTGAATGACACAGTTCTGACCAGTAATATTGGGACTTGTATGTATGACTGCAGGCACTGAATGACACAGTTCTGACCACTAATATTGGGACTTGTATGTATGACTGCAGGCACTGAATGAATACGTTTTTGTAAAGCTTCTTTGTTTTCTTATGCTGTGACCTTCTTACTGATCATCTTTATAACTATATCTTGAAAGCTTCATTGTTACACACACTCACAGTGTTCACTCATTGTCCAAGTTTCTGTACCAGACAGTTCTTATTCTGCTCTTTATCACCCATTGGAACATAGGCCCTCCATCAACTCACACCAAGGCTTTGCCATTGCCTTGTGTTCTGAAGTTAATGGGTTCATTCCTCGGACTGAGTCATTCAGACCATGGATGCATTCTTTCCTGAGCTTGGGGGGGGGGGGGGGGGGGGGGTCATTGTTAGGCTACGAGTGAGACTAATGCACGCAAGAGAGATTCTGTAATGTGTCAGAGATAACCTTTAACATGTGTGTGTGAGTGAATCTGTAATATGTGAGTGAGTCAGTATGATGTGAACAGAAATATGGGAATGGATGTGAATTCTATAATTTAGCTAAACAGTTTGTTTACTTTCTCTCCACTTACCTCCCTTCACCAGGTTATTACAAAATATAGAACACCAGATGAAAAGGAGCTGTCTAGAGACCTGGAAAAGAACTTTCTGAACCCATGTATTACGTGAGTAGATAATCTGTTCTTACTAATGAATTATGTAGGTGATAAAGTAGTTTTGATATATTTTGTAGATGAGTTTCTTACGGTATTTTATTAATAGACAAATAATTTTTGTGAATGTATTTCAAAATGACATTTGCATTCTTTATTCATGTTCTGTCTAGATATTTCATTAGCGAAGTATTCTTAATTTTGCTTTTATTATCATTTGGAAATGAATGAATTACCAAAATACGATAAGTAGATTGTGAGCTTTACTAGAACACGATTACAAGAAACAAAATTAACGTTGCGGCCAAAGCCTTCATCAGCACAGAACAAAACAACACAGACACCAAACTAATAAAATAATCACTACATAGAAAATACAGAGGTTACCCAGCTGAATCCTGTCTTGGTTGAATGTGTCTAAAGTGCTAGCAGTTTGATGAGTGTGGAGACGGGCGGATGTGAGGATTGAAACGGGTCGATGGGTAACAGGGATTGGCTAAGATGCCCGATGGGCGGGGGTGGGTGGGTGGGGGGAGAACACCCATATTCTTATCATTTGGAAAGAGAGAGAGAGAGAGAGAGAGAGCGAGAGAAAATTATTGACAGTCTTGTGCCATGGCACAGAAGGGTATCAGCAGCACACAAATAGATACATTCCATTGGAGATTGCAAGATGTGGAGAAGCATGATCTCCCACACCATTATTACTACTGTTCTTTTATTTGGTATATTTTGTAACTAGATAATGTATTATTGGTTTGTCGAGACTCCTGTCTGCTCCACTTTTCACATTGGGCAGTGAGGAGCATTTTGTGTGATATTCACTGGCACTGGAATGAACATAATGGGGCGACCCTTTGCCATGAAGTTGGAACCGCTACTAACTAATTAATTTCCATCGGACTCAACAACCAACCAACTTGTATTTTGTTATAGGTACACTAATTAAGATCATTGACTTTTCCTCTTACCCTCCGCAGGTACATCAATTACTGTCGACCAATCAGCACAAGCATGGGCAATGCTATTAAACATGTGAAACATCATATTAGTAAAATACCAAGAGACATGGATGATGAAACCGTAAGTATTTACATTTGCTTATCACAGCTTGTTAAATGAATTGCCTGCCTTTCACATAACCCTTATTTATTTGCTGACTCTGCTGTTGAAGTCTCTTCTGTGTTTTTTTTAAAACCGTATTTCCATGAAGCACAGTTCTTTAACTATAGACAGCTCTGTGTTATAGCAATAACTACAGCCCAGTCAGCACAGTTCTTTAACTATAGACAGCTCTGTGTTGTTATAGCAATAACTACAGCCCAGTTCTTTAACTATAGACAGCTCTGTGTTGTTATAACAATAACTACAGCACAGTTCTTTAACTATAGGCAGCTCTGTGTTGTTATAGCAATAACTACAGCCCAGTTCTTTAACTATAGACAGCTCTGTGTTGTTATAGCAATAACTACAGCCCAGTTCTTTAACTATAGACAGCTCTGTGTTGTTATAGCAATAACTACAGCCCAGTTCTTTAACTATAGACAGCTCTGTGTTGTTATAGCAATAACTACAGCCCAGTCAGCACAGTTCTTTAACTATAGACAGCTCTGTGTTGTTATAGCAATAACTACAGCCCAGTTCTTTAACTATAGACAGCTCTGTGTTGTTATAGCAATAACTACAGCCCAGTCAGCACAGTTCTTTAACTATAGACAGCTCTGTGTTGTTATAGCAATAACTACAGCCCAGTCAGCACAGTTCTTTAACTATAGACAGCTCTGTGTTGTTATAGCAATAACTACAGCCCAGTTCTTTAACTATAGACAGCTCTGTGTTGTTATAGCAATAACTACAGCCCAGTCAGCACAGTTCTTTAACTATAGACAGCTCTGTGTTGTTATAGCAATAACTACAGCCCAGTTCTTTAACTATAGACAGCTCTGTGTTGTTATAGCAATAACTACAGCCCAGTCAGCACAGTTCTTTAACTATAGACAGCTCTGTGTTGTTATAGCAATAACTACAGCCCAGTTCTTTAACTATAGACAGCTCTATGTTGTTATAGCAATAACTACAGCCCAGTTCTTTAACTATAGACAGCTCTGTGTTGTTATAGCAATAACTACAGCCCAGTTCTTTAACTATAGACAGCTCTGTGTTGTTATAGCAATAACTACAGCCCAGTCAGCACAGTTCTTTAACTATAGACAGCTCTGTGTTGTTATAGCAATAGCTACAGCCCAGTTCTTTAACTATAGACAGCTCTATGTTATAGCAATAACTACAGCCCAGTTCTTTAACTATAGACAGCTCTGTGTTGTTATAGCAATAACTACAGCCCAGTTCTTTAACTATAGACAGCTCTATGGTATAGCAATAACTACAGCCCAGTTCTTTAACTATAGACAGCTCTATGTTATAGCAATAACTACAGCCCAGTCAGTATTCTAACCTGCGTTGGAGCATTATATACAGGAATGTAATCTGCGATAATGGTGGAAGAGCATATTTTAGGACTATATGATCTACATAGAACTCTCTGAGCAAGGTTCTAACACTCATCAATATCAGTTAACGACAAACTGTATGAGGATCTGAATTTTCTCAAAACAAAAATTGGAAACTGGAATTGAGTCTGAGAAAGTCACTAGCATTATTATACGTGCACTTTTTTTTTTTGTGGGCGCTCACTCACTTTGAACTCAAGCTTAGTCCAGTCACACTATTTTATAGTAGTGATGGACTGAATTTTGCGTGTGGGTTAGCTTTTCCTTTTAACAGTATCCCTCGCCATCAGGCAAACCCACTTCGACTTCAGAGGTACTTGTAATTAATGTCCCCAAGTCAAGGACGACAGGTCAACATTTTAATCCAGCTGTCCAGTGAAGGGGATGAACTGCTTACCTCGGTATCAGCAAACCGGATGTTTAAGACCACGCATTCTTATCCATTCAGCCATGCGGACATGCACACGCACATTTTCTCATGAAGCTGTTGATCATCAAGTTTGTCATTTTTGTATTCATTGGATTACTTTTCTGGGATTGTAATTGCTAAATATTCTTGTCTGAGCTGTTGTGATGCTGTACCTGATTATTGTTCCATTGTCTATACTCTGAGCTGTTACGATACTGTTCTTGATTATTGTTTCCATTTGTCTGTACTCTGAGCTGTTGTGATGCTGTACCTGATTATTGTTCCATTGTCTATACTCTGAGCTGTTATGATACTGTTCTTGATTATTGTTCCCATTGTCTGTACTCTGAGCTGTTACGATACTGTTCTTGATTATTGTTTCCATTTGTCTGTACTCTGAGCTGTTGTGATGCTGTACCTGATTATTGTTCCCATTGTCTGTACTCTGAGCTGTTACGATACTGTTCTTGATTATTGTTTCCATTTGTCTGTACTCTGAGCTGTTACGATACTGTTCTTGATTATTGTTTCCATTTGTCTATACTCTGAGCTGTTGTAATACTGTTCTTGATTATTGTTTCCATTGTCTATACTCTGAGCTGTTATGATACTGTTCTTGATTATTGTTTCCATTGGCTATACTCTGAGTGTCTGAGCTGTTACGATACTGTACCTGATTACTGTTTTCATTGACTGTACTCTGAGCTGTTATCATACTGTTCTTGAATGTTGTTTCCCTTGTCTATACTCTGAGCTGTTGTAAAACTGTTGTTGATTATTTTTTCCATTTGTCTATACTCTGAGTCTCTGAGCTGTTACGACACTGTACCTGATTACTGTTTTCATTGTCTGTACTCTGAGCTGTTACAATACTGTTCTTGATTATTGATTCCATTGTCTGTACTCTGAGCTGTTATGATACTGTTCTTGATTATTGTTTCCATTGTCTATACTCTGAGCTGTTACGATACTGTTCTTGATTATTGATTCCATTGTCTGTACTCTGAGCTGTTACGATACTGTTCTTGATTATTGATTCCATTGTCTGTACTCTGAGCTGTTACGATACTGTTCTTGATTATTGTTTCCATTGTCTATACTCTGAGCTGTTATGATACTGTTCTTGATTATTGTTTCCATTGGCTATACTCTGAGTGTCTGAGCTGTTACGATACTGTACCTGATTACTGTTTTCATTGACTGTACTCTGAGCTGTTATCATACTGTTCTTGAATGTTGTTTCCATTGTCTATACTCTGAGCTGTTGTAAAACTGTTGTTGATTATTTTTTCCATTTGTCTATACTCTGAGTGTCTGAGCTGTTACGACACTGTACCTGATTACTGTTTTCATTGTCTGTACTCTGAGCTGTTATGATACTGTTCTTGATTATTGTTTCCATTGTCTATACTCTGAGTGTCTGAGCTGTTACGACACTGTACCTGATTACTGTTTTCATTGTCTGTACTCTGAGCTGTTATGATACTGTTCTTGATTATTGTTTCCATTGTCTATACTCTGAGTGTCTGAGCTGTTACGACACTGTACCTGATTACTGTTTTCATTGTCTGTACTCTGAGCTATTATGACACTGTACCTGATTATTGTTTTCCTTACATTTACTCAGAGCTGTTGTGACACTGTTTCTGATTGTTTTCACTGCCATTACACTGAACTTTCTAGGAACTGATGGTTGCTAAGAAGTATTTAAGAGAATGTTACAATTGCTCACAAAAAGTTGATTTTCATGCAATTATGTAACCTCTTGTCGTTTGTGTTTCCAGGCAATTTCCAAACTACGTGAGGTAATAGACAACTTTATTCAGGTGAACATCATCAAAGCTGCTGAAGCTGTTGCGTTCTATGCCAACACCAAAATAGACAATGGAGATGTTATCCTCATTTATGCTGCGTGAGTTCAAACTTTTCATGATTTTCACACGTTAGAATCGGTTAAAAGGCAAAAGGATTGGCTTCATTGCACCGAGTTTTATTCCATATAGCTCCATAGAGCAACTAACCACCTGCCACAAGCATCACATTGAGCACAAACTCAGTAGCTCCAGCGACAACTCTCATGGGTTAAAAAAAGAAACTGCATCAGTGAATCGAATGACACAATCAAAAAACACCCACGACCTTCTGAGCATGAGGCAGGTGACTTAAACACTTCACCATGAAAACTCCCACCACTATTCTCAGCTACAAGGAAAATAGTGGATACTTCACCATGACTTGTGTGTAAAATCTGGCAATGTAAACAATTAAAAAGCACAAATTAATCTTGTGAAGTACAAATAAGCAAGCAGAATGGAATAAAATATGTAGTACTTAACTCGGAGGCTTCAAATATGAAGAGCCTTTCCATAAAAGCTTCATGATTCCATATGATTATGCCTTGAAGTTGAAGATGAGACCCCCCCCCCCATATCCTTTACAGGACATCGCTGTCTGTCAACATCAGCATCTTTCAGCTGATTGTTGATTTCTTGGCAAGATTACGCTCAGTGGTTTGCCATTGCTTTCTGAGCGACCGGCTCATATACCCCGTAAGTTACCGACGTGGCTAGAACCGCCACCAATTCTCGCGTATGTCACGAGAGTATACGGGATTACGGAGAAAGTCACTAAACCCTAGGCCAGGGAGACCGGCAAGGTGGGGTTACTGTAGTGTAATTCTCATTTTGTGTGTGTTGTGTTTTCTGGTTGTTTCCTGAGGGTGTCTTATCACTGCAACGTCCTCTGTTTTTTTTGTAATTGTAAGTTTGTAACACTGCCCTACACTTTGTGCTTTGCCGAAGTTTAACCTAATTAATTCATATCTGGCCCGCCTGGCTGGGAGGACGGCTTGATAACCCAACTTATGATGACTGTGTGACTTAAGTTATGACATTGGCGTTGGTCAAGGATCACTGTCAATGCACACAGATATCTCCACAAGTGCTCAACCTCCTCCTGAGAGATACCACATGAAGAATCTCAACACAGTGCACAAACTCTGCAGATTTCAAATGTGTGTACACTAGAACCACTGCATACTGTAAATATTCTTTATGTGGGTAGGTTTTATAATTTGGAAATTTATTCTAGGAAGTGCCCTATTTGGCATACTCTATTCAGTTTCCAACTGCCACAGGATTTTTAACATGTACAGTGTGCACATAAGTCCTCTGAGTTTTTCACCTGCCACTACACCAGAACCTGAGAGAGGATATATTTTTATTCCTCTGTCTTTCATCTCCTAGTGGAGAATGGGCTCATCCAACTGAAGCTAAGTCCTATGTAGATTTGTTCATGCTGGGTCACTTGTTCATGCTGGGTCACTTGTTCATTCTTGGTCACTTGTTCATGCTGGGTCACTTGTTCATGCTGGGTCACTTGTTCATGCTTAGTCACTTGTTCATGTGTGGTCACTTCATGCTTGGTGACTTGTTCGTGTGTGGTCACTTCATGCTTGGTCACTTGTTCATTCTTGGTCACTTGTTCATTCTTGGTCACTTGTTCATGCTGGGTCACTTGTTCATTCTTGGTCACTTGTTCATGCTGGGTCACTTGTTCATGCTGGGTCACTTGTTCATGTGTGGTCACTTGTTCATGTGTGGTCACTTCATGCTTGGTGACTTGTTCATGTGTGGTCACTTCATGCTTGGTCACTTGTTCATTCTTGGTCACTTCATGCTTGGTCACTTGTTCATTCTTGGTCACTTGTTCATTCTTGGTCACTTGTTCATTCTTGGTCACTTGTTCATTCTTGGTCACTTATTCATTCTTGGTCACTTGTTCATGTGTGGTCACTTCATGCTTGGTCACTTGTTCGTGTGTGGTCACTTCATGCTTGGTCACTTGTTCATACTTGGTCACTTCATGCTTGGTCACTTGTTCATACTTGGTCACTTCATGCTTGGTCACTTGTTCATGTGTGGTCACTTCATGCTTGGTCACTTGTTCGTGTGTGGTCACTTCATGCTTGGTCACTTGTTCATGTGTGGTCACTTCATGCTTGGTCACTTGTTCATGTGTGGTCACTTCATGCTTGGTCACTTGTTTATGTGTGGTCACTTCATGCTTGGTCACTTGTTCATGTGTGGTCACTTCATGCTTGGTCACATGTTCATGTGTGGTCACTTCATGCTTGGTCACTTGTTCATACTTGGTCACTTCATGCTTGGTCACTTGTTCATACTTGGTCACTTCATGCTTGGTCACTTGTTCATGTGTGGTCACTTCATGCTTGGTCACTTGTTCATGTGTGGTCACTTCATGCTTGGTCACTTGTTCATGTGTGGTCACTTCATGCTTGGTCACCTGTTCATGTGTGGTCACCTGTTCATGTGTGGTCACTTCATGCTTGGTCACCTGTTCATGTGTGGTCACTTGTTCATGCTTGGTCACTTGTTCATGTGTGGTCACTTCATGCTTGGTCACTTGTTCATGTGTGGTCACTTCATGCTTGGTCACTTGTTCATGTGTGGTCACTTCATGCTTGGTCACTTGTTCATGTGTGGTCACTTCATGCTTGGTCACTTGTTCATGTGTGGTCACTTCATGCTTGGTCACTTGTTCATGTGTGGTCACTTCATGCTTGGTCACTTGTTCATGTGTGGTCACTTCATGCTTGGTCACTTGTTCATGTGTGGTCACTTCATGCTTGGTCACTTGTTTGTGCTGGGTCACTTGTTTGTGCTTGGCCACTTGTTTATATTTGGTCACTTGTTTATATTTGGTCACTTGTTTATATTTGATCACTTGTTCATGCTTGGTCACTTGGTCATATTTGGTCACTTGTTCATGCTGGTTTACTTGTTCATGCTAGGTTACTTGTTCATGCTGGGTCACTTGTTCATGTTTGGTCTCTAGTTCATGCTTGGATTTTGCAGATAGTTATCTAGGGGACGGGTGTTTATTGCCTGTGCTGGATATTTTGCCAGGTTTTTGTATTTGTTTGTTTTTACCTTTCATTTGTCATCCATAGGTTATTTTCATTATTGTATTTTTTACGTCGATAGTGACAGTTATTCTATACTTTGTTGGTTACCCAGGTTCAAAAATGAGATTTTCTGTGTTGTCTGGGTCTGTTTTTCAATGTTTCATTTTTTAAAAATAATGCCAGATGATCTTGAAATTTAGCAGTTATTTAAATTCTTTGCTGGTACAGCTTAGTCTCTCACTCAAATTGATAGTTAAAAGTGAGATAATCAACTTAATTGTACCAGGTTTTACCCAATCTGACTTGGTCTCTCTCCACAAAATTATCTCTTCCACAAAATTGATCACCATGCACTTGACCAGTTGTAAGAAGTGTATGTTCTACTGGAGGAAAAGTCGTTGCCATGCTGGAATTACAAATGAGCTGATTGTTAAAGATATGCCATACTTACAGGCAAGTGCTGTGAGAACATTAAAATAAGACATGGAAAAATTAAAACAATGGTTGAAACTCTCAACAAAGCAATTCTTCAGGCGGCCGCTGAATGCATTCCATGAGGGGCTAGGAAGAGTTACAAACCATATTGAACTGAAGAATTACAACTCTGGAGGACAAAGTCGGGGATGCCAGGAAGACAGCAGAGCGAGAACAAACCACAAACGCAAACATCTCTCTCAAAGTCATCTCAGCAAAATACACAAGAACACTAAATCAAAAAGAACAGACAGTTTGAGAGAAAAAAACAAAAACCTTAACTTAGACAGTGATGGAAACAAACTATGGAAACTTGTAAAAGACATGAGTAATGAAGTACCCAGTGAGAAACAAGTGAAAATTAAACATGGGAATCGTCTTGCTTACAGGTGAAAAGCTATTATGAGTATTATGTCAGGGTAAACTACACTGATATCACAAGAAAACAAGAAAATGTCATCAAAGCCGAACAAACACGCACTAATAGCACAGAGCTAGCAACAGAATATATGATGACAAACTTAAATATTGAAGAAATTAATTAACAGGCAATGAGAGCCCTCAAGAATGAGAAATCTCCTGGAAATGAGAATTACAAATAAAATGCTGAAGGATTGGGTGCTAATGCAAAAAAGAAAGTATTAGAACTATTAAATTACAACTGGAAGAGAGGAATAGTCCCACAGGCATGGAAAGAAGCTATGTTGATACCGGTCTCAAAGATGAAGAAAGATCTGGCAGAGCCAAATGGCCATCGACCTATTAGTTTACTCAGCTGTGTAGGGACTCATTAATTACAGGCTAATGTAGCATCTGGCGGGAAAAACCATATCTTAACTCCACAACAAGCAGATTTAAGAAAGTACAGATCTACAGATCAAACGACCTAATGAAATAGAGGAGGCCTTTCAAGAGAGACAACACACATTAGTGGTCTGTGTAGATTTAGAAGAAAAAACATCTGATAAAGTATGGAAGGAGGGACTGAAATTAAAATTACGAAAAATGCAAGACTGGGGAAAATGTACAAGGACACTGATCTGGAGAAGATGCAGAACTTCATTCTGTAGCAGTGCTGCAGATACAGCATGATGACCAATGATCTGAATGCTGAAGAAGAAAAAGAAGTTACCTGGTTAATCTGGTTACATCTTAATCTAAATATAGACCAGACGTGTATCTTGTAAGGGTGGCGCAGAGACATATAGATAAGACACTAGAGTGAAAAATAAAAGTTAGTTGCATATCCTTTACAGGATGTCGCAGTAAACCCTGCATACTTTAGCTGTTTGTTCTAGGAAAGTTTACATTCAGTTGTTTGCCATTGCTTTCTGAACAACCGGCAAGATTCATTCATTCAGTAGCATGTCCTTTGCAGAACCTCGTTCCCATAACAACCTTCCGGAAAACCTTTCGATCATAAGCAAGATGTCCCGCGTCTGATACATCCATCTAGAGATCATCTGCCACATCCTGCACCCATCTTCTCTTTGGCCTTCCTCTTCCCAGGCATATACCTGTCCATTATGGTTCTCTCCAAACTTTTGTGACGTTTCAAGTGACAAAAATAGTTCAATTTCCTTTGTTTTATCGTCTTTAATAGCCAACCTTCTTCAGTATTCAGCTTTTGATGTATGGATGCATTTGTTCTTTTCTTTATCCAAGACATTCTTAGAACTCATCTATAACATTTATATTCAAAGGCATTTATGCGCTAAGCTTTTTTAGTAAGTGTCCAGGTCTCACAGGCGTATGTTGCAATGGGAAAGATGCATGCTCTTAAAAATTTAATTTTTGTAGTTCTGTCTGTCCCACTCCATAATTTATTCAGTTGTTTTAGTCTTTGAAGAGCAATTGATGGTCTTTTAATTTCTTTCATTGTGTCACTGTTGATGGTAATCAATGATCCAAGATATTCAAAATTTTCCACCACCTCCAATTTTTCCTCATTAACATATATTTCTTCCTCCATAGTAGTTTTATCTGTATGCATAATTTTTGTATTATTTTTGCTATGTTAAGACATAAGTTGTGATTTTCACTATTCAATAGTGTTGAGGCTATTAGGTTTTCTATACCATTCTGTGTTGTGGATAGCATTACTGTATCATCAGCATACTGAATCTCTGGTATGTCATGACCACCAATATTTAGGACATTATATAGCTCCCTGTTTATATAATCTCTTACATTTTTCATTATATTTTTGGCGTACAGGTTAAACAAATAGGGGGACAGCACATTCTCTATTATTAAACGCATGTTGAGAATGTGATCTCTTGTTCCTCTTCCTTGTCTAAATCCAGCTTGAACCATGTTAATTTCTTCTTCCATTTTCTTACGAAGTCTTCCCATTATGATTTTTAGTAGAATTTTACTTGCATGGCCGATCAGGGCAACAGTTCTATAGCTGGTGCATAATTTCAGGTTGCCCTTTTTGGTATTGGAATGAAGATACAATACCAAAAAACTGGCAGTATAAACAAGCTTATAGCGATCTGCTTCCAAATCACCTGCAGCTATGTTTCGAACACAGTATGCTGGATTACAAATTGCATAGAAAGGGAAAAACTAAGAAAATGAAAACCCAATGCCAAAAGCCCTTTTGAAACTCTTAACAGCTTGATCATGTTGTACTTTAATTAGGTCATCATTGATCGGTCAAGTACTGAAAAGAGCGTACAAAGAAGAAAAGAAACAGTTTCGTGTCATTGTTGTGGAAGGCAGGCCACGAAGTGAAGGTAAGTTATAGAGTAAGTTTTTTTCCTGAGACTGACTACTGTGTAACATTAAATTGGAGGTCTGAGTGCAAATGAAGAAGAAGAAGATTTAGAGTCATTCTAGATTCATAAAATGTTAGAACAGAAACACAGAATATGACTAAGAGGCACAACTGATTAGAAAACATACAGATATAGGCAAATATTTTGATTGAAGTCTATTTTTTTTAAATGAAACTGAAACACTGAAAATATATAATGAACAAACAACAGAAAGGTGTACTTCTCTGAACTATGTCTAATCTAGGAGACTGGAAACGTAAAAATCTTTCTCAGAGATCTGAGACAATGTAACTAAAGTAACAAAATTTATCTCTACAGTTTAGGATAGAAGGAGAGTGACAAAGAGAGAAAGATCCATAACTCATTATTTGTTCCCTGTCTCGTTAACTTAATTAAACTTAGCTAAATATTTTCCTAAATTTAATTAAATATTTTACAATAGCCATTCAATACTCAGGATGTTGTTTCTTCTCCCAGGAAAGTCCATGCTGAGATATCTGGTCAGATGTGGCATTCCGTGTTCATATATTTATATCGGTTCAGCATCACACGCAATGAATGAGGTTAGTGGTCTTTTTGTGTAAAATATGTTTCAAATCAGATGGCTTGGTCATGTGGCAAGATTATCACAAAGAACTCTAGAATGTAGACTCCACAGAAACTGATCAAAAGGTTTGCCCCATGGAAAACTCTAGCACGTAGACTCCACAGCAACTGATCAAAAGGTTTGCCCTAAGACAACTCTAGCTTGTAGACACAACAGCAATTGAACAAAAGGTTTGCCCCAGCAACCATGGATTAATACAGATTCTAAGGCTGTGAAAACCACCATGTAAGAAGTTTGTTGTTAACCTGTTGCTGAAAGGCAAAACAGCAATGGAGAAGAAGAAGGTGTCAGCTTATTTTCATGGGCAAGAGAAAATTCTTTTTTCTGCACATTAAAAAATAATATATGCAAACAAAACTACATTTTAAAAACAGGGAAAAAGTAAAGGATCATGGGGCATATGATGCTAGAGTTATATTGTTTTATAGACATTCAACACTCAATGGGTGATGCCTTGAAAAATCACAAACAAAAACATGGGGGGGGGGGGGGGTGATTGCAGCATCCTATACAGGACATGCAACTAGCTGAACTATCTGTACTCTACACCAGTCTCACTGCAAACAATGTTTGATAAATTCCAGTATGGTTAACATTTATAAAAACATCTTGTATGTCTTTTTTCAGGACGTTGTGGTCAACCTCAGGTTGAATTGTTAGGAAATTTTACGCTCAATAGTTTACCATTGATTTCTGAACTAGAATTCAACATTCTACCTCGCCTCGTTGTACCTTAGTGCCCTACCCAACCATCACCACACTAAAGTTTAAGGGTGGGCGCTCTTATCCTTTTGACCACGTCAACTGCTGTTTTTTAATGCTGTGTAGATAAACTTCATTGGAAACATTACTACATCATTATACTTCAGGGTGTGTTTTTTTTACTACTCAGGCAACAAAAGTATTTCTTGGTGCGGCGGCCATGTTTGCTATTGGTGATATGTATTCTCGGTCTGGCAACTCCATGATTGCAGCCCTGGCCAAGGCCAACAACATCCCTGTCCTGGTTTGTTGTGAGACCTACAAGTTCACGGACAAGGTGCAGCTGCACACCGGGGACAGCAACCTGCACAGTGAGTAGAAGATGTTGGTTTCTGTACTGTCATTGATCATTTATCTGTGGTTAGATAGCCAGTTTGTGCATGGTCATTGATCATTTATCTGTGGTTAGATAGCCAGTTTCTGTACAGTCATTGATCATTTATCTGTGGCTAGATAGCCAGTTTCTGTACAGTCATTGATCATTTATCTGTGGTTAGATAGCCAGTTTTTGTACAGTCATTGATCATTTATCTGTGGTTAGATAGCCAGTTTGTGCATGGTCATTGATCATTTATATGTGGTTAGTTAGCCAGTTTTTGTACTGTCATTGATCATTTATCTGTGGTTAGTTAGTCAATTTCTTTACTGTCATTGATCAATTATCTGTAGTTAGCCACTTTATGCATGATCATTGATCATTTATCTGTGGTTAGATAGCCAGTTTGTGCATGGTCATTAGTCATTTATCTGTGGTTAGATAGTCAGTTTGTGAACTATCGTTAATCATTTATCTGTGGTTAAATAGTCAATTTGTGAACTATCATTGATCATTATCTGTGGTTAGATAGTCAGTTTGTGAACTATCATTGATCATTTATCTGTAGTTAGATAGCTAGTTTTGGCTCTGTCATTGGCCTGTGGTTAGGTAGTCACTTTCTGTACTGTCATTGGTGTCATCTGTGGTTAGTCAGTCAGTTTGTGAACTATCATTAGTGTGAACTATCATTGGTTATTGATATTTGGCTAGATAGTTAATTTGTGAACTATCATTGGATCACCATTATCTCCGGTGCTGTTCATCACCTGCACAGTGAGAATCACCAGCAAGCAGATCACTGGATCGGGGAGGACACTGTCATATGCTGATGAAGTTTTAGTGTATCGTCAGGGTAAGGATAGAGATCAGGTTGCCGTGAAACTACAAACCGAACTCAATCGCATAAGTACTTGGTGTGCTGAAGCTGGGGCAGTGGTCAACCCAACAAAGGCAACAGTGACATGGTTCTTTTTGAATAATCTGTGTTCAGAGACTGTGGAAAGAACGCAGGCAGTGAATTACCTGGGGATACGTTTTGACCGAAGCCTTGCTTATAATGAGCACATAGACCAGGTGATAACAAAGGCCAAGCGGGGTTTGGCTGCGATGCGGATGATGGCGGCAGTAAACTGTGAGCAGCGCCATCTGTGCCTCCTAAATGAGGGGCTGGTCATGTCTGTTTTTGAGTATGCGATGGCAATCCTGACTCTCAGCCGTAAGCAGATAGAAAGGATCGAAAGGATACAAAATGAAGCTATGCGCATTATTCTTGGATGTACAAGAGATACAGCATGCAGGGCGATGCTCTATCTTCTTGATTTTCCAACCGTTGAAGACAGACTACAAATTTGCAGAGCACATGCCTACTTCAGAATTAACGCAAACACACAACATCCACTGCATAGTGAAATTAGGAAGGTGAAGGGCAACAGGTTAAAAAGAGGAAGGTCATGGACGGGTCAAGCCAAAGACATTCTTCAACAGGTGTGTTCGCTGGAGGACTTGGAACCTGGCGAGGAGTGGGTACAAGTGCCAACAGATTTGTGTACATCCTTTTCAGTTTGCATCCAACTAGACAGAAAATGCAGACAAGAAAATCCGGCTGCTGTGGAGGCGGAAGTACAAGTGTTGATTTTCGAGATGAGTCGGTCGTCCGTCATGTGAGAAGTTCATGGGCCTTCACAGCGCGAGCCAGAGGGAGAATGGTGAAGGAGGACTCTGGTGCTTTTGTTGAGACAACAAGTAGCCCGACTATGGAAGTCATGGCAGTAAGTAAAGCAATAACATGGCTCGAGACACAGACATTCAATAGGGCATGTTTTCTTAGCGACTCAATGAGCATGCTTAAGAGGATAGAGATGGGGTGGATCCGAAGAGAGTGGTTGCTGTCTCTGGAGCGATCTCGGCTGGCAAAGATTAGTATCATCTTCATGCCAGGGCATGCGGGAGTACAAGGAAATAAGCGGGCTGACAAGCTTGCAGGTAAGGCTAAGGTGGAGGGCGGACGCACCATGGACCAGGCTGACATTCTGAATGCTCTACGAGAAGTAAGACTTTTGTGAGAACCAAGTGATGACTGTCAATCTACAACCATGGCCAGACTGCGAGAACAGCAAATTAAAAGAGGGGTAGCCAAACAAGAACACTATGCAGGAAGCCAAAGAAGATTGATAAACCAACACAGAACTGGTGTCGTTAGCCGCTATACGATGCGGGATTTGCTGAGGAGGGGATCCGAGCACTTATGGACTGAATGGTTCGATGTGCAATGAGGATGATCTGTCGACTAACTAACTAACTAACTATCATTGGTTATTGGTCTGTGGTTTGGTAGTCAGTTTTTGAACTATCAATGTTCATTGATCTGTGGTTAGATAGTCAGTTTGTGAACTATCATTAGTCATTGATCTGTGGTTAGATAGTTTCTTTATCATCATTAGTTATCTTTACTAGTTAGTCAGTTTCTGTACTGTCATTTATTTGTGACCAATTTTCTCTCTCTCTCAGTCTGTGTCCTCCCTTTTTATTTTCTCTCTCTGTCCCCCTCTCTCATTTCTCTTCTTCCTCCCCCCTCCCCGAATAATTTTATAATTTTCTTTCTCTCTGCACCCCTCTTATTCTCTCTCTTCCTCTCTGTATTTCACCAAAGTTTGACCGTGTCAATGTCTGTGAATCTCCACAGCTCGGGGCAAAGATTTGGTCTCTATTGGCCACAAGAGCCCAATCTTGACCAACTGGGAAGACATTGGTTTGGGACTGCTGAACCTCATGTACGATGTCACGGGATCTGAGTACATCACGGCTGTGGTCACAGAGTTTGGGATGCTGCCCTGCACATCTGTACCTGTAGTTCTAAGACGACAAGAAGACCTCTCCTAGTCAGCCACAACTTTCACAGCTGTGTTGTTTTTTTCTGTTTAACTTTCAGCTCATTACCCTTAGATAACAAGTGTCGTGCATTTGGGAAAAGAATAAGACCGAAGCTGTAACTCATCAATGTCTTTCACATATCACATGGAAAATATGTTAGCGCCTTCAGCTGGGTCATTCGTGTCTAGATGTAGGCAATGGCCATTCTTACGCCATTTGTGTGCTTGCAAGGCTGCTAGCGATGCATGGAAGATCTTTACTGCAGCAGGACATGACAATATTTTGTTGTTGCTCTCACTCGCTTTGAACCGAAGCGAAGTCCATACAAACAACTTCTAGTCGCACTAGACTGAATTGTGCGTGTGGATTAGCTTTCACTATTACCAATGTCCCTTGCCATCAGGGGAACCCACTCTGATTTCATAGATACTTGTATTTGACATCCCCAAGTCAAGGATGAGAAATCAACATTTTAGTCCAGCTGTCCGGTGTAGGGGTTGAACCCCTTATCTCAGATCAGCACACCAGATGTATAAGATCTTGACTGCTGCAGGAAATGACAATTTTATACCAGTTATATGTGCACTAGAGGCTTTGAAAATGCGACACAACAAATATTGGTTTCTTTTTTCTTGTGATCTGAGCTTCAATTGAGGCAAATGTAATGGGTCAGCTGGAGTCACATTGATCACATGACCCCTGAAGTGCCAGTTGGTCTATCAACATATGGGTCTAGCACCATATCTCCAGTTCACCTTAAGACAGGAGAAAGGGCCTTGACTTTATTTTCCCGCTTAAATGTAACGAGCAGTTCTCATATTATAAGCCGTCAATTTTTGGTCAGTCTGGTTGAACTGTGGTAGCATAGTTGTCAGTGTGCTGGCTTTGCAAACACAGAGAACCAGGTTCAGTTCACAGCAGCAGGATTTTGTTCCCAAATAATACAGCTCTGAAGTGGACCCATCCAAGTAACATTGGTACCAGCTCATTTCAGGAATGTTTTGAAAATTATCTAAAAAAAAAAAAAAAAAGGAAAGTTTTGAGGAATGAGACTCCTTTACCCCTCCTTGTGATGCCATGACCTAGTGTATGTGGAGGCTTAACACCTTACATTTCTCTGGTGGTTTCTAACCATGGGACTACTTTCACTTTTACCTTTGGCCTAACCTGAATGTTCTGTATAGTGTTGGTTATGTACGGGTTCCAGGAAAGGTTAAAGTTATGTTGCAGGGTCAAACTCGTCTCTGTAATCCATACCTGGAAATGTAAATACAATGAGATTGGTTGGTTGTGAATACTCTAGAAAACTGAGTTGTAACTTGTTAGTGCCAATCATTTGTCATCAGGTTGTTTGAGCCCTGATAAAGGGCTAGTGTTTGTCAGAGTGATGGGTGTGTTGGCGTAGTTGACAGGGAGTGAGGCTGATAATGTCATGAACACGGCGTTCATCATCTAGGAACAGGAAAACCTGGCCACGTGTGTCCCCGTGCATTCTGACCTACAAGACGCGATAACCCCATTACACCACAGACTCACAGCAGCTTCCTGCGGCAGGACATTTTTTTTAAGTCTGTCAGAATGAGGTAGGTGTGGTCCTTTCCCACGATCTAGAACCAAAGTACCATCTCCTTCCTCTCTCTGAGACCAGCGGGGTATACAAGGCCAAAACTGGAACCTCACATCTGCAGACAGGCATATTAGAATGTAACCGGGTCATGGTTTGTCACAGAACACAGACTGGCTTGATGAGTCCTGAGTGGTTAGTGTTTCCTCTGTGGATAATAGGTACCCCATTGTCCACTGACACGATCCACTGCCTAGAAGGAGTTGTAATGTGGTTCAAATGTTACGGTTGTTTAATTCATAGCAATGAAAGGAATTTTGTCGAAAGTCACATGACATGCTTTGACCAGGTTTGTAAATAAAAAGGTGAAGATTTCGCAGTGAATGTGAAATAAAATGATCATGTCAACATCATTGTTACTCATCTTTGTCAGTAAATTACCATGTGGATGATGTCATCATTCACAGACACATGATTGATCATTTCAAAGATAATATTTTCACCTCACTATGTTGGCGGATGTATTTTTTACATTTTTTTTCCTGTAATATACTATCGGGGCTGTGGCGATGGGATTACGAACTTCCCAGTCATAAATCAAATTCATTCACTTTTCTAGCAGAAGTTAAGTGAAAAGTATGTTGCAGGTGAATTTTGATTTTGTGTGAATACATATTTGTGTGTAATGTTAGAAATGGTCAACAAGTCAATAAAGTTGTGCTTTGTGTGAGAATGTACCCAGTGGTTTTTATTGCATTAACTTGTTAATAGTGTGACTCATTCGAGAAACACCCTTTTGTCTCCTGTTCTTGTTTCTATATTACAAGGTTGGAGCAATTGTATGCTTGCTTGCTTGCTTGGTTGGAAAGCCTTTGATTGAATTGAGTTCACAGCAGTGGTTTGTCATGGGATGACATTTTTGGCCTATTTACATGTTAATTTCTATCATAAGCCAGTTTCTAATTTGCTGTTCTTGCTCAGTCCATGCAAAGACAGTTCTGCGGTTAGTGTTTTGGGTTTCTTCTGAGGACAAGGTCGGTCCAGCATGTGCCAGTTAGAATGGTGTTGGTATCCTCTGACTTGCTTCAAGTAAACATTTGTTGTTTGCTAATATTGTTTAGATGTTGAGTTGAATTGAGTCAAGAACCGATATCACAGCATTCAGGTTATTCCCATCTTCAACAACCAGCAAATTCTAAATACTAATAGTACTAACTGCAGTCTGGGTATGTGTCTGCGTGGCCTTTCCTCAGAATACTGAATTCCGGAAATATCTCTGGTCACTCCCCGTCACACTATTCTCTCAAGGCCATGATGATCATCAGTTCTCGCACCCTCTACCATAAAATAAAAAGTTATTCCAAGTCAGGAAGTACAGGATAATAATATAAACATTTCATTTGTTGAAGTGGCATGCTATGTAGAACTGATAATGTTGTATGCATGTTAAATATTAACAATAAGTGGACAAGCTGAGAAACATCTAATGACAGTGGAAATGTGGTTTCTGAGGATAATGCAAAGAATATCATGGACAGACAGGAAAACAATTGAGACGCCAAGAAAGACATGAAAACCATAAATTGATTAGAGAAAGTAGATGTAGATGTTTTGAGCATGTTATAAGTAGAAATTAACGGGAAAGGAACAAGGGGAAGACATACAAATATCTGGGTGGCTTGATCATAATGGCAGAATTAGGACAAGAACACATAACTGATCCACCAAGACTGGTGATCGTGTGAGAAAGCACACCATGACCAACTCAGGTTTCTCTACTTGGTACATGATAATGATGATGTCATTTGTTGTTCTCCAACTGACTGCAAGATAAACAAAAAGTGCCAAGAGTCCAGCTCTGATGTATTCTTAGAACGTGGAGTAAGGTGTATTCTATTTGTTGTGGCTGAAATGTTTACATGATTTGTTCACGATAGTCGAGGATCAAGGGCATTACATTGATACATTTACGTGATGTTTGGTTTGGTGTAAGGCTGCGTTGTGAGACTTCGACTGAACATGTAGTTTTTATGGCCTTCATTAAATTGCTGAATTCATTGAGCTAGAGTTTTGTTCGTGTGCCCTTAAATTGTCTGTATGTGTGTGGTGAATGTGTGTTAGATATGTGTGTGTTTGTATGTATTTCACCGTCTGTGGCTATGGGGTAGCGAATGTGTTTCGATATCCTGCATACCTGGTTAGAAATCAACTGCAGGTCCTTCACTGGCACCCACCATCACATCTTTATTGCTTCCAGTTTCCCCGCTTTACCTTCCTCCCCCTTTTTCATGCATCACTTACATCCATTACCTGGAATCCTCACTGAACCGTTACCATCCCCTACCCCCATGACACAACAGACTCACACGGCTGTCTATATGAGTATAAATGTGAAGATTCATGTTTGTTAGTATCATAGCCTGGGATTTTGAGTTAAGTAGAACTCTTCCCCCCTACCCCACCCCAAGTTTTTAACATTTTCTTTTCATTCTTCTCATCTCATTCTCATGCCTTAATGTAGTCACTGTAATGTCTTCCTCATGATTATATGTTGTGTTTTGTGTACGTATTTGTTTGCTGACGAAGGCTAGTCGCTGCAACGTCCTGTATTTTCTGTAATTGTGTTCTGTAAAGCTGCATTACTTTGTGTTATTTTATAGTGTTTACATTTCCACAGCTTTACCACATTTCCACTAATTTTAGAGGTAAAGAAATAGTTTGGATATTTTGTGTTTGAATTTGTAGAGATAAAGAAATTGTGGCATCTTGTTTGAATTTGTCAAGATAAGAAGGGAATGGTTGGGACATCTTATGAGAATAAAGTGCAAACAACTAGCATTCCAGCTTACAAGCACAGATCTGCTAACAGAGATAGCGGAGCACCAAGAAACAGGTGGAGGATAGATTCTTCCAAGAGTAAAGAGAAAGATAGCCCCATGGCAGCTGTTGCCACAGGAGTGTGAACTGTTGGCTCTTCTCAAAATCTAGGCCTTGACATATGAGGTGTGGTGGCCAGTTTTCTTCCTCAACACCTTCCCACACAATTCTAAACATTGTTACCTATTTTTAAGAGACTGGGTTGACCCCAGTCATACTGGTTGGAGAAAATAACCCGGCCTGTGCTGGGGATTGAACCTGGACCTCTGACTTGGTAGGCAAGTGCACTAACCACTATGCCACTGCAACTCCCTATCAAGGGCATACCACACAGAAACAAACACAGTCTAGGTGACATATTTAATTCATAATTTACAAGAACTTTAAAATGGTCATTTAAATCTGATAACAACACAAATGTTTACAGAAAAGTAGTGTACAAATATTTACTGAGAACACAATCATAATTTGTGGAATTTTCATTTTATGGGTTTATTTATCAGAGCACCTGAAATGGTTTCCAGTATTCTTGCATACAAATTTGGACATTTCACTGGATTATGGTAAATAAAGAATCACGGATAAATCCAATAACAAAATCATTGAAAACATATGTAAATGCAAAGGGTTGCACATATTACCAGCCACAGATCTGGCATTGGTAAACTTATGCAATAACTAGTGAGCTACCCAACCATGTTACTGAGACAGCAGTAGCTGTTGAAAGTACACATCTGCTATAATAGCTGCAGTACAGTATTGTTGCAAGTAGAAATTTGAAACTGTGGTAGTTGTAGATATCTACAACAATAACTACAGCAGGTGTAGATATCTACAACAATAACTACAGCAGGTGTAGATATCTACAACAATAACTACAGCAGGTGTAGATATCTACAACAATAACTACAGCAGGTGTAGATATCTACAACAATAACTACAGCAGGTGTAGATATCTACAACAATAACTACAGCAGGTGTAGATATCTACAACAATAACTACAACAGGCATAGAAATCTACAACAATAACTACAGCAGGCGTAGATATCTACAACAATAACTACTGCAGGTGTAGAAATCTACAACAATAATGACAGCAGGTGTAGATATCTACAATAATAACTACTGCAGGTGTAGATATCTACAACAATAACTACAGTCACTACATAAATCTGGAACAATAACTACAGTGGCTACATAAATCTGGAACAATAACTACAGTGGCTGCAGAAAGTATAAATCTGCAACAATAACTACAGTGGCTACATAAATCTGCAACAATAACTAGAGCGGCTGCAGAAAGTATAAATCTGCAACAATAACTACAGTGGCTACACAAATCTGCAACAACTACTAGTGGCTACAGAGATCTGCAACAATAACTACAGTGGCTACATAAATCTGCAACAATAACTAGAGCGGCTGCAGAAAGTATAAATCTGCAACAATAACTACAGTAGCTACATAAATCTGCAACAACTACAGTGACTACATAAATCTGCAACAATAACTAGAGCGGCTGCAGAAAGTAGATATCTGCAACAATAACTACAGTGACTACAGAAATCTGCAAGAATAGCCAAAGTAGCAACAGAAATCTGCAACAACTACAGAAATCTGCAACAATAACTACAGTAGCTACAGAAATCTGCAACAATAACTACAGTAACTACAGAAATATGCAACAACTACAGTGGCTACATAAATCTGCAACAATAACTACAGTAACTACAGAAATATGCAACAACTACAGTGGCTACATAAATCTGCAACAATAACTACAGTGACTACATAAATCTGCAACAATAACTAGAGCGGCTGCAGAAATCTGCAACAATAACTACAGTGGCTACAGAAATCTGCAACAACTACAGTGGCTACATAAATCTGCAACAATAACTACAGTGACCACATAAATCTGCAACAATAACTAGAGCGGCTGCAGAAATCTGCAACAATAACTAGAGCGGCTGCAGAAAGTATAAGTCTGCAATAATAACTACAGTAGCTACAGAAATCTGCAACAACTACAGTGATTACATAAATCTGCAACAATAACTAGAGTGGCTGCAGAAAGTAGAAATCTGCAACAATAACTACAGTGACTACAGAAATCTGCAAGAATAGCCAAAGTGGCAACAGAAATCTGCAAACAATAACTACAGTAGCTACAGAAATCTGCAACAATAACTACAGTAGCTACAGAAATCTGCAAACAATAACTACAGTAGCTACAGAAATCTGCAACAATAACTAGAGCAGCTGCAGAAATCTGCAACAAGACTGACTAGACTGAGAGAGTATTATTGTATTTGGATAAATTTGTGGTCAACAGAACATGACACATACAAACTAAACTTTATGACAAACATGAGAAAAAAGTACCTAAAGATTGAAAACTCTAAGGCAGTGGTTCCCAAGCTTTTTAAGCCGAGGGCCATATCTACTATTTTCTGCAGTTAAGCGGGCCACAGCGTTATAAAATTATAAAAGTCGTGCAATATCATTCTTACCTTTCTTAACTTTCGTCAACAAACTTCTAAAACTTTAAAGGCAGTCAGTGTCAGTACTACACTGCGGTCATATTTTGGTTTAAAATCAAAAGTTCATTTAACAATAAATATTAAATCAATGTCGAAAATTGCTATTAATGTAATTAATTTACAATTGTAACTGTTCTTCATAACCAGTTAAGTTCAGATGCCAGGTTATCAATGTCTTGGCACAAATCTGCCGTGCCCAAAGTCATAAGCACAACAAGGTTATTGTCGATAAGTCTGGAAAGTTGTTTTTTTTTTTTTTTATTTTTATAACAATCACTGCGGAAAGTGATTGCTCGCATCTGTAAGTCGAACTAAAACGACAAATGTATCTCTGTGCGAATGAACGCAAGTGTTCAAATTGTTCGACAGGCAATAGTCGCCAGAATGAAATATGATCAGCTGAAGGTGAAGCAGGCAGCTCCAAAAATTTACATCCCATTGCAGAATTGCATTTAAAATCAATTACTTCGTGCTGAAGGTTTTGCTGTAATTGACAGAGCTTGGCATCAGGAAATACGAATGGATTTATGAAGAGTGCAACATTATCCTCCTCTATTGTGAACTCTAGAAATCTCGACTGAAAGGAGGCCTTGCGTGCCGCTTTCTGACAGATGGTGGGCCACAAGTGGCCCGCGGGCCGTGGTGTGGGAACCTCTGCTCTAAGGCAATCAGAATTTTGCTACAGTGACCAAATCACTCTCTGAGAGACATCAGATCTCCAGAATAATTCAGATATTTCTTAATTTAGTTGCAAGTCCTTAGCAGGACATTCCAAGCAACCCCAGCATCCATTGCCTGTTTGTGATTTTCTAGACGATTTTTACATTCAGTATTTGCCACTGCTTTCTGAATTACCTACAATCCTGTATGCTGGGTTTGAAATCAGCTGCAGATGATTTGGAAGCAGATCACCCTGTATTGATTTTTTAAAACTATAGTGTCATTATCAGTCGTACAGAAAACAATGGCAAACTACTGAACGTAAATTGACTTGAACATCAAAAACAGCCAAACAATCCTGGGATTGATTGCAACGTCCTGTAAAGGACATGCACCTAAACTTTTTGCCATGGTGAGCCCAGTAAAACCTACAGGCAGACAATCACCCACTTCTATTATTGCACACCACTTGTTGGAATGCAGTCATGTGATTGATAGAGGCAATGTGTTTCGTGTGCAGTTTAACACACAAAATGGACCAATGTTAAGATTTGCTAAAGAATTTGTGATTCATATGGCCAAGTCATTGTTGTGTAAACAAGAAGACATGATAGTCAGTTGAAAATTAGTGGTAGTTTAATTACCGTGAGAATGTGTGTTTTATATCTCAGTATTAAGGATTAATGTTTTGCATTTTTTTACACTGAGTGACTTCTGCGGCATGCACCAGATGATTTGCAGCAACTTATGCCAGGCACTAAATTGTGCTAGCTATTGTTTATGCCTTCGTTATTAATTGTATACTTTATCAAATGGAAGACAATATAGCTGAAAATAACAACAATAAACAACAAACAATGAATCAGTTAAAAAAGACCATCTGAAATCACTTTGTAAAATGTAAGATAAAATAGCTGAAAGTGTGAATCAAGCACAAAATGAGCAAACAATGGATGAGATAATACTGTCTGAAATTCTAGGTTATGCATGAAACAACCCAACAACCAACAATGATGAAATTGTATTCATGTTTTGTAAACAACGAACACGGCGGATGTTAATATCAACAAGACTGCTTAATAAATTACATTTTAATTACATTCAATGAAGCGATTCCAATAGCGTATTATTTTTACTGACACAAAACAAAAGGAAAGTGAGAATAAAATAAATGCAATTAGGAAACCAGTATCATAATAGCACAGCATAATAATTACATTTTCAAATATACTAATGAAAATAATAACAAAATTAATAAAGTTAGAAAGTGGAGGATAAGAGAAGAAAAGAAACAAAATAATTGCCCTATGCCGGCATTCAAACCCAGTAACTTTTAAGCTCAAGGCAGATATAGTACCCTATCAGCTAAATAAAAGTAATCATCTTTACATTATCATACTTTATGAAACAAAGATACAGATTGACATTCACAACCTTATATATCTTGTTAGCATCATCTTTTTTTATGAAAGTGAACACTAATTAATATACAAATTAACTGGATATTAGTTCATATTCACAACCTTATATATAAACTATTAAAGAATGAGTGCTTATAGATTCACTCAGGTGCAGTAAATGCTGGTGTTTCTCACAATGAATAGATAAAGAATGGATGAAAGACAACTATGGAGGTGAACGCGAGTAAACTCGGTACATAAAATTACTAGCTGGGATGCGGCACACAAGCTTAAAACATACATATAATGTGGAGACACAGTAGATATACAGTGTTAAAATGTATTTGACATTATTTTTATGTGCATAACACTGAGAGAAGGCAATGAGATTGAAATGAACAAGTTGCTGTTGACACTGATTGATTGATTTTAGAGTCAACATCATAACATTCCAGGCAAACCCAAAGAAAACCTTTTCTTTCTCAACTATGAGCCTTGGTAGAATAATACTTAGTGCATTTGCTTACATCGTGGTTAGAGGATTTGTCTCAAATAGTGGTACAGCAGAGGCTTTTTCAAGCCATCAGCTCTGAATGTAGTAGTTGGTATGGTCTCAAATTTGTGGCAGCAGGCAGAGGATCTCTTTATAGAGGAGATAATGGCTATGGTTACCAACCAGTATGGTCACTACCAAGAAGGAAAGCCATGCCAGACTACCTTCTTTACAGAAAACTACAGCAGTTAAAGAATTCATGGAGAACTGAGAAGTACTGAGAGCATGCATATTTCCTGTAGCAACATTTGGCTGTGAAACTTGGACATTTAACAAGACAGCCAAAAAGAGAGTACATGTGCCTGTGAGTATAAGTGTTCATCATTATCATGTGCCGGTAAGCGTAAGCAGTCACGTTTCACCATCTCAAGCAATCATCAATCGTGGATTGGCTCCACATTCTTGTCTGACCATGCCATGTGGCCAAGCCATCGAGATATTTACTTCTCTGTCTTCTGCTTGTTCTTTTCCCCTCAATCTTGCCAGTTGTCACTAAGTTCTCTCATTTATTTCTCCTTATAATATGTCCAAAAATTGTTGACTGTCTACGTCTAATTTCTCTAATCAGTTTACGGTTCTCATTTGCTTCTTGTAAGACTTGCTCATTAGTTGTTCTGTTTGTTCTATATCTGTTACAGAGGAATATTAAACAGTTATTGGATGAAACAAGATAAATAGATCTATCTAATAAGAACTCAATACTGACAAAGACTGGTTATTTAGACAAATACAACTGAGGAAAATTAAATATTCTGAGCAGATTTTGGGCCTGGAACAGATTAGAGAAGGGGGGGGGGGGGAGTGTACTAGGGAAGCAGAGAAGAAAAAGACCTGAATGTCGATAGATTCAAGATGTTACAGATAGTTTAAAAACATGACAGCAACAGAGGCGGGGACATCTGGCTTATAATAGAGAGAAAGTTCAAACTACTGTTCTGGGGAAAACTTCTGCACAGCACAAACCACTGGCTAATGGCAGGTCTGAAGGCCTTTATCCCATTGGGGAATAACAAGGCAGAATGAGTTCCCATGACTGAATGGATAAGAGCACTCACCATTACATTTCTGGTGTGCTGAGGGCAAGGGTTCAACACCCTACACGGGTCAGTTGGACTAAAATGTTGACATCTGGTCCTTGATGTTGGGACACAAATTATAAGCACCTCAGAAGTCGGAGTGAGTTCATTTGATGGCGAGGGACACTGGTAATAAGGAAAGCTAATCAGTCCAGTGCCCTCCCCAGTAGTGGCAGATACTAGAAGTAGAAGCATGTGTATGGACTACACTTGAGTTCAAAGCAAGAAAATGCACACCCCCCCCCCCCCCCCCCCCCAAAAAAAAAAGGCAGGAGACATCCAGCTGTGTAGTAGGCCCAGCCTCATCAAATGGGCATGAAAGATGTTTCTGGGGAGGAAACGTCCAGCCCATGATGCTGTGACCTATATGTGAAAACCCAATACTTCACAAGTCTACACCAACACCTGCCATAATACAAGTCAGTACAGGATCTTTCAGGTGCACTGTGTATATGGTGCTATATTCATATTTGTATAGACCAGTGGGCACTGGGTGGGTCAAGGGGTCAGTATTCCCTGGACATTTCCTGGCACCCGTTTTAGGCCGGGTCAAAATGGGAGCCCAGGTCACCCTGAGGATGACTGAACCCATGCCCCCAGGCTGGCAGGCCACACCTGACTACACCTGCACCTGCCATACAATGATCAGTGTATTCCTCATCCTGAACAACATCTGACCTTAACTCCTATTGTTTGGGGCTGTCAATACATAATACTGTTGTTGGAACTCTTCGCTGGCTGCTGAGGATGGGGACGGAGCGCTTATGGGAATGCCCCGAATGCTGTGATGTCGATTCCTAAATCAATCAATCAATCAATCAATCAATGCATATCACATCAGCTTGTTTTAGATCAGGAGAAACCTACAGTAGACATGGTGTAGAGGTGCGTTGTTCTCGACCAATCCCACCCAATCAATAACAATAACAATGCAGTCAATCACAATAACATTTTTTTAAATGACAAACAAGAAATACGGGAAGAGAGAACAAAACAAATGCATATGACATGTTGATCACTGTCATGTACATCCCTGAGATGAGGACCTGTATGGCTATATGGGTTGGAGAGTGCATTAAACCAGCTGGTGATTATATGACCATGCCAGGTTAAACAGATCAATAATTTGACTAGCACAGAGACTGGCTGTATGCTGAGACCCAATGTAAGATGGACTTGGGCATGTAATGGTAGACTGACGTTCTCTCTCAGTTGCATGTAATGGTACACTACAAGTTTGTGTGTGTAAGATACCTAGCACAGCAGGGTGTCATTGAATCGCTACTCAAATGCCTCATATGGCAGATGGTGAGGCAGATTACTGTGATGTCGATAACCACACATCTGGGGTGTTCATGTCCTAAATAAATGCTATCAAAGGCCACTAGGATCTTGTTAAATTATTGGCATGTGTTGGTATGCCAGGGTTGTATACAGTGTTGTGTAGTGTACCTTACTGTTGTTGCCTCACATTTCTTCCAGTTGTGTTGAATTATTGGCATGTGTTGGTACGTCAGGGTTGTATATAGTGTAGTGTACCTTCCTGTTGTGGCCTCACATGTTTCCCCCAGGTGTGTTGAATTATTGGCATGCGTTGGTACGTCAGGGTTGTATATAGTGTAATGTACCTTCGGGCTGTAGTCTCAACTGTTTCCCCCAGGTGCATTGAAGTAAGTCAGACATATTTAATATAACAAACAAAAAATTCCCAGGGGAAGGCACGGCTGAGAGGTTACAGTGTCCTCTGGTTCAGATTTAGAAGGCACATGATTCAATCCCAGCACAGGGCTGGCAATGTTTCCAAGAACCACTGGTACCTAATAATATCACACACCCCCATGATCTCTGGGTAGCGAGTTCAGGTACCTAGCCTTATCAGAACAGGGTGACAATATTAGGGCACGTGTGCACATTAAACACCCCGCGACACACATTAAACACCCCGCGAACACATTAAACACCCCGCGACACACATTAAACACCCCGCGACACACATTAAACACCCCGCGACACACATTAAACACCCCGCCACACACATTAAACACCCCGCGACACACATTAAACACCCCGCGACACACATTAAACACCCCGCGACACACATTAAACACCCCGCCACACACATTAAACACCCCGCCACACACATTAAACACCCCGCCACACACATTAAACACCCCGCGACACACATTAAACACCCCGCGACACACATTAAACACCCCGCGACACACATTAAACACCCCGCGACACACATTAAACACCCCGCGACACACATTAAACACCCCGCCACAGCTGGAAATCGCAAAGAGCAGACCATAAGGTCACTGCCCTGGCAAACTTATTAGGACAAAAAAACCTACCCACGGGTAGGCAGAGCCAGTTGCTGTGGATGGAATCTGTCTAGAGGATTTGAACCTGGCACAGATGTCTACTGAAATAAAACACACAGACCTTTAAGATGCATAAGTGTGTGTGATGCTTTCCCCATGAAAGAGAAACATAGAAGAACAAGAAGAGGCCCACAACAATCGCCAATATATTAATTGCACAGCATCATAATTACATTTGTAAACATACAAATGACAATATTCAAATTTAAAAAAAAAAATACAGATAAAACATTCAGCAATATTTCACTGTCTTCTCTAGTTATTATGCTTTGAGTGAGGAGTAGCTTGAACATCGGACTGCCATCCAGGAGACCCAGGTTTGATGTTGATTTTTTTGTTGGGGGAGGGGGGGGGGGGGAGAAAGAGAAAGCCCTAACCTGCAAAGTTAACACTGACTGAATTAGCCAGGTGGCCTTAATTCCTCAGACTCAAGACCCTCCCAAACTTGTCCTAAACAACAAGGTTTTATAGGCAGTAATAACACCTTTTACTATTTTTTTCTTTTAATGCTTTGAGCAAATGTTCTGAAATTTGCTAATATGTAAGACACCACCAACTTTAAGAAACCCGTTGAACTGGATCACTTCAAATGCTTGTCCACCAGTCATTACAAAAGAATGAAACAATACTAGTTACTCAAGTCTGTGACACTGTCCAAATGAGGACAGGTCTGATGAGATCAATTATAATACAGATGTAAATAATACTTAAAGTTAATAATTATATAATGTAGATATAAAATATATTTTAGTTAATAAGATCTGAAACACACATTGTTATATGTGTATTATCCAAGGTTATAAGTCTGGATAAAATAAAATATTAAAGTCATCAATTACACGTGTATAAAAAAATTCTGATTTATCCATATGAGACTGATCATAAAAATTCTGCCAGTAATACTCTAATTGATGGAGAGTTCACAAGACAATGGAATATTTTAATTGTGTGAGGTAATAAACATACATTAATACAGTGAGGTCAACTTGAGTAAAGCTGTGAAAATTAAGGCATAATGCGAAAACACAAAGTGAAGAAGGCCAGCTTTACAAGAATACATCCACATAAGAGAACAAACACCAGCTTTACAAGAACACCCAATCATACACACAAAATAATCAAAGGGGAAACAATTTTAAGTGCAAAATAAAACACAACTGCAAAAAAAAAAAAAACAACTACAGAACAAAATAACAAAAGCAGAGGACATTGCAACTACATGTCTTCATCAGGAAACAAAATCACATTACAACCATGACAAAGACAAAATTGACACGTCTCAATGTAGCGTGGCTTCTTTAGTGTCCATTCCGTGTCTGTTATGGTTGTAATTTGTTTTTGTTTCCTGATGATGGCTTGTTGTCACAATGTCTATCATTTGTGTCTGTGTGTGGGTGGGTGAATGGGCGCATGCATGAGAGAGAGAGAGAGTGAGAGAAAGAGAGAAATTATTTTCTTGTAAAGTTGACATTTTACAGTTTGTTTATCATGTTGTGCCGTGACATTGTAAAATGCTACGATTTTAAATTATTCTATACAGTCTGAGCATCTAGGTGCTTTAGTGAATGCTTGGCCGCGGTCAGCGCATCTTTCAGGAAACCCATGAAACGATGAACATCCTCAAAGCTGCAGTATAGTGGCACTGGAGAGATGCGTATGACCCTCGGAAATCGTTTATCACACTGAGGGATGAAAAAAGCCAAACGAGATACATAATGTATGACAAATACATGTACATATAAATTCTGTACCACAAAATGACACATGTAGTAATACTTTCTTGTTATACTTCATCTGCTATCAAATGCTACATCTTGCTCTGATAAAGTTGACATTCTAAATCAGGTTTCTCCCGTCACCATTCAGTTCCCCCTCTGTGTGGTTGCATAAAGCTACCTTGATGCTCTGTACTTCTCATGGGGACATCAGTCTTTGAAGGCATGGTCCAGGGTTTGCTTACTCCCTCCACATGAACATCATCTTCTACATCTATCAATGAAGTACAGGCACTCATCCAACTCACACCTGGCACTTTCTAGACTTGTTCACGACAGGCTGGATTCTGCAGCTGTAGCTGGCACAACAACCCTCGTTCCTGGCCTCTGTTAACACCTATGCTCGGTTGCAGTGTTGACAAACATTCACAATTTAGAACAAACATTCACAATTTAGAACAAACATTCACAATTTAGAACAAACATTCACAATTTAGAACACACAATCACAATTTAGAACAAAAATTCACAATTTACACCAATCATTCATTAACCCAAGAAACAATCAGAACTTACATTCACACTTTACACCAATCATTCATTAGCTCAAGAAACAAACAGTACTTATATTAACAATTTAAACCAATCATTCATTAACCCAAGAAACAATCAGAACTTACATTCACAATTTACACCAATCATTCATTAGCTCAAGAAACAAACAGTACTTATATTAACAATTTAAACCAATCATTCATTAACCCAAGAAACAATCAGAACTTACATTCACAATTTACACCACTTATTGATTAACCTAAGAAACAATCAGGACTTACATTCACAATTTACACCAATCATTCATTAACCCAAGAAACATCCAGGACTAACATTCACAATTTACACCAATCATTCATTAACCCAAGAAACATCCAGGACTAGCATTCACAATTTACACCAATCATTCATTAACCCAAGAAACATCCAGGACTAACATTCACAATTTACACCAATCATTCATTAGCTCATTATACAATCAGAACTTACATTCACAATTTACACCAATCATTCATTAATGCAAGAAACAATCAGAACTTACATTTGCAATTTACACCAATCAATCATTAGCTCAAGAAACAAACGGTACTTATATTAACAATTGAAACCAATCATTCATTAACCCAAGAAACAATCAGAACTTACATTCACAATTTACTGAAAGAAAACATTTGCAACCCACAAGAAATCACACAGCACAACAGACATTCAGAATATTAACAAAAAAATTTCACGACTTACAACATTCAAAACTTAAACAAATGTTCACAACTGATCCCAGCAACAATCACGATGTACAAAAACAAAGATTTAAAGCAAACACTGAACTTACAACAACAAACATTTATAACAATAACAACAACTTACAACAATTAAAATAAACATTCACACAAACATTTGCAACAATCACAACTGACAACAATTACAACTTATAACACCAAATAATACAACAAAAATTGCAATGACAAACATTCATAACAACATATGCAATAATCACAACTTACAGACAGCAACATTCACGACAATCATGTCTTACAACAACATATTCAACAACCACAACAATATTCAAAACATACACAAACATCATATCTTACAACAATATTCACAACAATCACAACTTACAACAATCATGCCTTACATATGAACAATCACAACTTACAACACTATTTACAACAATCATGTCTTACAATATTCATAACAATCATGTCTTACAACAACATACACAACTATCATATCTGACAATGACATGCATAACAAACACAGCTAACAGCTTTATTCACAATCACATCTTACAACAACATATTCGACAACCACAACATTCAAAACATATACACAAATAATATCTTACAACAATATTCACAACAATCAAAATGTTCTTACATATAAACAATCACAACTTACAACACTATTTACAACAATCATGTCTCACAATATTCACATCCTACAACAGCATTGACAACAATCATGACTTATAACAACATACAAAACAATGACATCAATCACAACTTACAATATTCACAACATACAATATTCTTAACACTCATGTCTGACAACAACATACACAACAATTACATCTGACAATAACATGCACAACAATCACAGCTAACAGCTTTATTCACAATCATGTCATACAACAACACACACAACATTCACAATCATGTCTTTCAACATACACAACAACATTCACAACAATCATAACTTACAACATTCACAACATCACATCTTACAACAACAATCATGTTTTACAACAACATTCACAACAATCATCTCTCAATACAACATTCACAACAAACACATCTTACAACATTCACTACAATTTTCTCTTACAACAACATTCATAACAACCATGTCTTACAACAACATACCCAATAATCATGTCTTACAACATTCAAAACAATCCTGAATTACAACATACATTATAATCATCTCTTACAACAATGTTCACAACAATCATGTTTTACAACATTCACAACAATCCTGACTGACAACAACATTCACAACAACCAGGTCTTACAACAACATACACAACAATCATCTCTTACAACAAAATTCACAACAATCATCTCTTACAACAACAAGCATGACTTTCAACAACAACAACAACAACACACACCACTAACAACAGAAAACAATCTTACAATAACTCCACGTTTCTCCAGCTCCTTGAAAACCTCCACAATGCCAACATTGAAAGCCAGCGACAGCTGTGCTCCTCTCTGCTCTGGATCGGACGGCGTGAAGATTTCAATGTAGACATGATCTCCATCATCCTTCGTGTCTTGCCCCGCTGGCCTTTGGTAGGACTGCTGTATAAGATGCTCCAGGTAAGCAGTTAGCAGTACAGATTTCTTTCTGAGATCACCAACAGTTGTCTTGTTAAATATCTAGAGAAATAATGACGGGTGTGCACATTTCATACATCAACGAGCATGTTATATTGTATTGTTTCTTCAAGCCTGCGGCTCAGTATATTACTCAATACTTTCACCAGTATTTTTTCAGGTTTACTTTTCCTGGCTTTTGGTAGCTTCCCTACATACCTACATGGCAGCAGATTTGTGCATCTCATTGCTGGATACCTATTTCTTGACCTGCCCAACATGGGAGACTACCAACACCTGTGCTACTTTTGGTACAGCTCTTGGTGGTCATTGAAACACACCAAGCCTCAATAACACTTCAAAGTAGACACACAACACAGGGGCAAATTTAAAAAAAGAAAAAAAACTTTTTTTTTTTTTGTTTAAGCGACCTGGGAGCTGCAATAGCATAGTGGCTAGGTATTTGCCTGCCACCTGATTGGTCTGTAAAAAATATGGGTCTAACACCATATACCCAATGCATCTTAGGGCATGTACAAAGGTGCTTTTCCTTTCATGCAGCTAACTAGTGAGAATGTTAACATTACACAAAGCAGTATTTTCCAGGAAACAATAGAAGCACAACTTTAGCAGTAATTTACATTACATTCAGTGTGATGAAAACCTGAGGAAGTTGTATTCCTCTGATTGAAGATTAGTGAGTCTAGTCTTCTCAGATAAGGGTGAAAAGAATATGTGGTCTTATGTGCATGCTATACATGTTAAAAATTCCTTGCCAATTAGAAACCGTTAACAGTAGGCTATAACTGGCTGATACCTTGGCAAAATTACAATAACAAGCAAAAACTATTCATAACATAATATTTACCATAAATCTCTTATGGGTGTATGCATTTGAATGTAAGATGAAACAACCACATTACATTTCCATGTCAAGTCAAAAATGGACATCATAGCACTCTGAACATTCCCATAATTGCTTCGTCCTCAACTTCAAAAGCTAGCACAGAGTCCCAGTACTAATATAGGGTGTATTTTTAATGACTGTGCAGTGTTTGAAAATATTGCCAGTCCAAGTTTTGTATTCACCCTCTGTAAAGTTCATGCAACATAATAGGTAAATACAAAACTTGGACCGGCAACATTTTCAACCACTGCAGTCAGTAAAAATACATCCTGTAGTACCAGCTGCAATCTGATTATGTGTCTGTCTGGCCTTTCCTCAGAGTATTGAGCATTGGTCAGATCCTCTGGTCACTCCCTGCCACAGCAATCTCTCCAGGCCACGATGATTTATCTGTGCTTCCACACTATACACATGCTCCCAAAGGTCCCTGACCACTGCTGTCTTATTGTGCACCAATCCCCTACCCAACGGTGCACACCTAGCCAATCTGTCCACTGGCTTCCTTCCCAACACACCAGCATGTCCTACCTTCCCAACACACCAGCATGTCCTACCTTCCCAACACACCAGCATGTCCTACCTTCCCAACACACCAGCATGTCCTACCTTCCCAACACACCAGCATGTCCTACCTTCCCAACACACCAGCATGTCCTACCTTCCCAACACACCAGCATGTCCTACCTTCCCAACACACCAGCATGTCCTAAGGAACCAATCCAACAGATCCTCCATATCTTTTATTTTTTTAATTAATGCATGCTACTATGCTCAAAGCATGCTTGTCTTCACCCTTCTCAGCATGCTCTGTGAGTCTGTTACAATCACAATACATGTGTTGTTTGACCTCCAGCCAGCGGAACACAGCAGTGACAACCTCCACCTCCACTCTCAGACTAGATGGCATACTATTGTACAAAACTAAAGAATCACAGGAATATAAATAACTACACAGGTATTGATCGGCGTTAACAGAAATTGAGAAAAGAAGTAGAGACCAGAGGACACAACTGCTTTCCTCTACTGCTATGAATGCTAACCAATACATGTGTAGTTATTTCTCATGCTACTTCAATAGATGTTAGGGTTCACGATTAGGGTTTCAAACTGAAAAACGTGACAATGAAAAAAAAATACAATATTTCACATTAATTCCAGATGCAGGAGTGGCTGGCCGAGTGGATAGAATGCCGGATTCTCCTTCGGGAGACCCGGGTTCGATCCCTGGGTAAGGAGTGGGATTTTTTTCTGTCGGGGGCAAAAAGAAAATCCTAACCTGCACAGTTCACGGCGACAGCACTAGCCAGGTGGCCTTTATTCCTCAGACTCAAAGACCCCTCTGCCATACACCGCAAGGTATTATATTAGCAGTAAATGACAGTTTTTTTTGACAGTTCAAATGCAGAAGTATTGATGGATTAATTTTGTGATTGAATGAGTACAACTTAATAGACAATTAAGTGGCTGGAATGTGTTTCAGCCTGTAGCTGTGGGGGATTTTGGAAAGCAATGGTAAATTACAGAATGTATACTTGGAAAAACACTAATATCTTAACTGAGAAACAAAAAAAAAAAAGTTGCTTAAAAGTCGACAGGGTCTACTTCATTGCACTGGGTTGTATCCCATATGGTTCAGTCTCTTTCCGCATCTGCAGTGCGGAAAGCGCCGCACAAAGCACAAACTCCATAGCTCCAGTGACAACCCTCAGGATTCTTTAAAAAAATGCACCCGTGAACTGAAGGAAGCGGCCCGGAATCAAACCCACAACCTTCGGAGCCTGAGGGCTTGACCACTTCGCCACGGAGACTCCCTCATGGAGAAACGCAAGCAGAAAACAAAAGACTGACATTCTACAAGATCTGAACATCAAAGAAAACTAGCTCATAAACAGAACCAAAAACAAAAAAAGCTAATCCATCACAGTGGACTAGAAAGATCAGTAATGGGGGGGGGGGGGGCTGGTCCTGGGGGATGAAGCAGGGGCTGACCAACATGACGGAGGACACAGGACATCAAAGACCCTGCGGTATGAAACTGCAAGAGGCAAGGGAACTGGGAAAAGGACTAAGTATTTTCGTGGGTTCTGAGTCTCACAAAACTGGCACTGTCATAAAATATAACCTTGGTGTCATGTAACAGAAAAGAGTGAGTTAAGTTTCACACACACAAAACATGATTAGGTTCTAAAGAGAATACTTTGTACACCTAAAATTACTACTAGAAAACACACTCATTTCATGCAATAAAAACATGTCAGACAAAGGCATCATATGGTAACCCAAATGATACAATTTCATTCAGGCATGGAACATCGAGACATTACGTTTTGAACAGAACACTGACAGAAGCCAGTAGACATTTAAATGAACCGTTAGGATCCACACCAGGACTTACAATGTAAAAGTCGGGGCATTGGCGCAATCGATTGACAGCACAAGCGCCCAAAACAATACATACTCACACCATTCAGGACGTTCTTGGATCAGCAGCGATTAGCGGGGAACGACAGAAAGGGCTTGGGAAAGACAGTTTAACATTCCACACATTTCATATGGCCTGCAGTGCAATGTTGACGAATGCGCCCTTTGTGAAAGAGTCTAGAAGGGAGTGCGGCCAGCTGTTAGAATATGGTGTTATGTATGTGGATACACAGTAGTGTGACTAAAGCCCATAGTTGAGTTTGACTGCAGCCAAGGTCTTGTTTGGTTATTTGAGTGAGAAAGAGAGACACAATGACAATGTCCACGTTGTGCGCATGAGAGCCCATAGGCTGGTTGAAGTGGTACTTCTTAATCCTCCACCTAGACAACCTTCTGAAATACAATCCAGTTATATGAGTCGAGAATCAAGTAACAAGGCAATCAATTCAACTTCAAGTCAATCCACCATCTATATACTCATCCTATCCCATGACACTTGAGTAGTTCAGAATACTACCTTCCAAAATCAAGGAGGTGTAAGGAAAGACTTGCATTGAACACTCCAGAGTTTTGAAAGTCGAACCAGAATGACTGTTCACTCCTAGAGTGGGTAAACTACCTACAGATAGATAGATGTATGTAGACAAGAAGTGCCTATACTGAGGCAAGGCTCACCTCTAAACTGGCCTTGAGTGGAGCACACAACAAACCTGGAGTATTGCTGATTCTATAGCCTCTGGCTCCTGGCATGAGATCCATCTCTGAAAAGAGCAAATGAAAACATTCTAAAATATATCACAGATTCTGAGATTGTCTTTCAAACACCAGTTTACCTTTCTCTCTTCTTTCTCTCCCACACACACACACACAAACAGTGTGCCCATACATTTGCAACTGAGCATTAATTGATTGACAAGAACTAAGACAACTTTCATCGAACATGAAATCATCCATCAATGTCCTCATTCCTTTTCCTTCTTTCAGGTTATGCCAGGAGAATATCAGCTCAGGTCATGAACTCACGAGCACTGGATATGATCCCAGTGTGGGTACACTAGATTCACACATGCTAGAAATATTCTGTAGTGGGTAGGGTAATTTTAAAATCGCCACATCAGCATCTTATTCAGCCACCTTTCTTCATGCACACAATACCTCCAATGTTGTTGTTCTTTGTTGAGAAGGCTAGTCATCTATTTGCTATCCAAAGATCATGTGGACTGTGATAGGCTCAGGCTCTCTCACTGCACACAAAAGCCCAGAAATGGACTCAAACTCACTACTTACCACTTCACATCATGAAGACCCCCAAAGTGAATTTATGATATAACTTGCTATCATCAGATATGACACAATTGGTGGAGTTAGAAATAATGAGCCCTTGCTAAAATATGACACATGAGTCCAGTTATAATTTGCTGCTATCAAATACAAGGGGACAGTTTGGTATAATGATGAAGACATTATGCAAACAATGGCGTTAGTGCAGTCGGACGAGTGTTGGATGTCTGCTCTTGACATTCACTACTGGAGTGGAAGACTGACCACCTAATCCTCCAGGCACTCAGGCCTACAAAACATGAAGGTCCTAACCCTTGACATACCCACAGCAGGTTCCACGTGCTGACAACGACATGACAAAATGTGTAGACAAATGGGACACAAATGTCTGTTAACATGGGAAATAGATATGCCTCACTATCATCAATAACAAAACAAACTCATATTGGACATGTATCTAACTCACTAATATCTATAATAAAACACATTAACATGGGACTAGCTTTCCCTATTACCATTGTCCCTCAGCATCAGCACACCGAATGATTAAGAGCAAGAGCTCTTATCCATTCACCCAAGCTGACCTCCAGACATGGATATAATTCTTCTATTATCAATAACAAAACATGATAACAAGGATCGCAGATATAACTTCATAAAACAAACTGACAAAGGCCACAGATATAACTCACTATTATCCATCATAAAACGTGTAGACATATCATGACCCCACCAGCCCAACAGCTGAGGGAAGTTGTGTTTTCTGTGCTTCTCATGTATAAATAGTCCAGCCAAGCCTCCAGCACTAGCATTCAGGTACTGGGGAACAATAACCAGGATCCACAGTTAATGTAATCATACACGAAATGTAGGTAACTATTATTTCTTTTTTTAAATGTATTAACAGCAAAAACTAACATCTCTGACTTGGAGTGAACCTATTGGCAATCAGTCTCTATTAACAGTGCGCTTGTTGTTCCTGGAGCACACAAGTTTATTGTCATGCTGAAGCCCAATCCGTATGTAAAATATTTGATTCCAATACCTCTGTTTTATTTTTCTTCTTTTGCCCTTATCCCACATATCTGTTCTCTTCTTCTTTATTCTTATGTTTACAAAATCCATCTGACAATGTTGTTTTTAAAATCCTATGTGAATGTAACATGCACAACTAATGAATGAAAGATGAGTTATTGGAATGGCTGAATGTAAGACAGGCCTGCGTGCCCAATTTGTGACCCTTTGAAAATAAAGTTTGTTCATTCGTTCGTTCATTCTTCTTTTGCCCTTTACCCCACATATGTTTTCTTCTTCTTATACCCTTTATCCGTAGGTCAGCATGGCCGAATGTATAAGGATTAAGAACACATGTTCTTAAACATCCGGTGTGCTGTTGCTGATGGTAAAGGGTTCAACCCCTACTCTGGTCAGTTGGACTAAAATGTTGACCTATCATACTTGACTTGGGGACATAAATTACAAGTACCTCTAAATTGGAGTGGATTCACCTGATGGTGAAGGACACTGTTAATAGGGAAAGTTAATCTACATGCACAAATTCAGTCCATCACTACAAGAAGTAGTGTATATGGACTATGCTTGAGTTCAAAGAGAATGAGAGACAAACAAACAAACAAAAAATACCCTTAATCCCACATACTTCTGTTTTCTTCTTCTCCTTATGCCCTTTATCCTATATATTTCAGTTTTCCACTCTCAAAAAGTTGGGGTTGGTTGGCAGGTTGTGAATACTCTGGAACATTGAACTGTAATCAACTGACTGCACTGGCATTCAGGTCATGTGGGCCCTACAAGTGGCTTGTGTCTATCTGCTGGAATGTGATTGGTTTAGAGACTTTTCTTCCAACACAGTACCAAAGTACATTGGCTGTATGGCAGAGCTCTCCTTCCCCTCTCCAAGCCCAGAAACTACTGTGTTGTGCAAGGCTGGTTCTGGAACTTCACCTCGGCAGAGAGGCATGTTACTGGTTCTGGAACTTCACATGTGCAGGGAGGCATGTTACAATGTCATTTGTTTATGATTCAGCCTAGCACATACAGAATGGCTGGGACTGAGGTCTTCTTCTTTTGTGTTTGTCTGGAATGTTGTTTTAGATGTAATTGTGTTGTGCTTGTTTACAGCAGAGCTGCGGTATTTGCACCTTTCGGCTGACACATCCAACTTATTCAGCCATTTGTTGGCCAGGTTACCTTCCTGGCGGACTGAGGTCTGAGTTGTTCATGCTTCCTCCAGTTATTAGGTATTTTGCTGTCACTAGACTCCACTCTAACGCCCAGGGGGGGACAGTACAGTTTGGAATTGACATATTTACCCTAGTCAGAACACAGGTTGTTTGTTGGCTTTGTGTCAACTTCCACTACAAGAATGAGCCAAGAAATGGCTAGTCATTTCTCTATAGTGGTCCATGACTTACCAGGGCCCACAAGGGAAGCAACAAATAAGAACACTGCAACCTACCATGCATACTGTTAGAGGGAACTAAGAAGGGTTCAGGTGTGACTGGATACCCCATCCTGCAGAAAACTTGAGCTGCAAAATCCAACCATCCATGAACAAGTCTATCAAGGGCAGGGAGTGAGTTGGTTGCAGGTCTATACCCAATGGGAGATGAAAGGCAGCAGCAGAAGGAGAAGACGTCTCTATATCACACTGCAAGAATGTAGGGGTGGGAAATAGAATACCATAAAAATTCATATTATTGATCTGTCGGCACCTGTGGCTTAGGGATAGTGAACAGTTTCGCAATCCCATAACAACAGGTTTGAAGCCAGCTGCAGGCGATTTGGGAGCAGATTGGTTTGCGTTGATTTTCATAACAGTATGACCATTTGCCGTTCAGAAAGCCATGAAAAACTACTGAACATAAAATACCCTATAAGATCACCAGCAGCTAATAAATGTTGGGGTTGATCGCGACATCCTGTTATGGACATTCAACTAACATTAATGATCTGCAACACTATCATACCTTGTATGTACACCAGCAAGCAAAATCCACACCCCAGTTATGCAGATCAAGTGGCACATTGCCAACAGTATGAGCAAGATCCCAGCCAACATAGCAACCCTGCAAAAACACACAAAAAGAGAAAACATTTATACTGGAGTGGAATGCAAGAGGAAACCACATGAATTTCCCCAGGACACGATTACGGACAGCAACACAGCTAGATTTATTATTGAATGACATAATCAACAAACTACACATCAGTCTATAGCCTGAATAGATAAGGGAAATGACTGCAGCAGGAATAACAAAGTAAAATATAACCTTTATACTTCATATTTGGCCGGCAGGCTGCGCTGAATGGGAGATGCAACAATTGACCCACAACAATTCGCAACCAGGCGATGTAATCATCTACATGAATGGCTCTGTGCTAAGAGTTAACAGTTTATGGTGAAGGTTGGTTTACTGTGCTTGCCAAGCATGCCACCTTTTCAATAATACTGCTTGCTCTCTCTCTCTCACACACACACAGAAATAGTATTTTTCAGCTGGTGCTTATCCAACTAAAAGCATACCATCTTTCCATTACTGCTCTTTCTTAAAAAAAACAAAAAAAAAAAATAGTCATAGTTTTAACAACCAGCTAACTGTAATGTTAGGGGGGAGGGGGGCACCTTCAAATAAAAACCTGAAATTTTTTTTTGGGGGGTGTCAATATATTCTCAGACATTAAAGAACAACTGTATAATTTTTCAATGTAGTCACCACTACGTTCAATGCAAATCCTCCAGCACAGATAAAGTGCTTGGAAACCTTTAGAAAAATCTTACTCCATGTGCCTGACCCAGTCGTGAACAGAAGTCACGCAGTTTTGAGACTTCCTACTCCACCCATGGCGCTGTGATAAAGGGGTTACAGGCGCAGTTCGTAATCCCGCATACCCGCGTTCGAAACACAGCTGTGGGCGATTTGGCAGCAGACTGCCTTGTGTTGGTGTTTTATGAAATGGTATGGGTGCCTGCCATTCAGAAAGAAATGGCAAACTGCTGAACGTAAACTTGCAAAGAGATCACAACAGCAAAGAATGCTGGTGTTGACTGCGACGTTCTGTAAAGGATATGCAACTAACTTTCTTTTAACTCCACCCATACACTTGCTGGACTGACAGTGTAACAGTGTAGGTATAATTGGGGTCTATTGGAAAACTCCGATACAGCACGATTGAGCATTGAGACTGAAAGGGGGGGGAGATGCTCAATCGTGACGTATTGGGTTGGTATGGGCAGTTAGAACCCAGCTTGAGTAGCGAATGGAGGTGTACATCGAAGCTTGGTTATATTAAGCCAATAAACGTTTTATCAACAAACAAACGACCGGCCTTCGTCTTATATTACACACTGTTATAAGAGGCGAAATGGAGCCGCTCGACCAGGATGCGAACCTGAGAATGAGAAAGATAAAACTATGCAAAGTCGGAGTTGAATAACGTCGTCGCGGAAAGATTCAAGCGGCACGTGAAAAAACAACTATTGAACCTGGTAACAGCCGCACCAAAAGATGGCCAGCAAGTTATAAGACGAGATAGTAATAATATCTGAATACAAAGGCCAAAAGCTCGACCAGGAGTGGTCCTTTGTAAGTCTTTTTTAAGACTTCAGATAAGAAGTTTGTTGTACCAGCCGTTTTGCAGAGGTCACGGTGAAGAAAGTTTGTATGGCCGCCCTTCTGCAGGTTGACTGTTAGCAAGAGCCATCAAAGCCGCTGCCTTACATCATTTTGATTGACCAGGAGTGATCCTGTCCTGAAAGTTTGGGCAAACCAGCAATTTAAGTTCCTCAAAGTTAAAGAGCTAATCAGGAGTTGTCAGGACAGCATGATCGTTGATCGGGCCATAAGTTCTTAAGACACGCCATTATCGTTGGGCCTTGGCTGATCCTGATCCATTTCTGGGCCACGTTGATCCTACGACCCAAACACCTGATCCATCCTTGGGCCACGTTAATCCTACGACCCAAACACCTGATCCATCCTTGGGCCACGTTAATCCTATGACCCATTCCAAACGACGTTGAAGTACCCACCTGAGAATCAAGGAAGGGACCCAACCAGGGGTTGAAGATTTTCCGGCAGCCCATGAGATGTGACCCAACCAGGGGTTGAAGAATTTTCTGGCAGCCCATGAGAAGGACGAGAGTACCTGAGGGAGGAGAAATGGTATCTGAACTCCACCACCTGAACTCTGAGACTGAGTTTCACCTAATGCGGGATCTGGTTGCTTGAACTGAACTGAAGGTAACAGAGTAATTTAGAAATAGAATCCCGTGAGGTTCCGAATTCATTTATTAGAGTGGAGTACAGAACATTATCTACAAGGAACCTTCTTCTGATTGCCACCAGTTTGAGTTTTTTTTCGAGGACAGGGTTCATTATTCCTATGCTCAGACAGGACATCGTTGGTGCTTCTTCTGATTAATGTAACATCTTACAATATTATAACCAACTGAATTGTGCTGGTTGGGATTTGGGAAATTATAATTGTGTGATTGGTTGCTTGCTTGGTTTTGCTATTTTTTTTTCAGCATGGCGGAACAGGACACCTTAGCACAAGTTCTGACAGGCGTAGGAACAGCAGTAGGCCGACTTAATATGGTGGTCAAACAACAGGGGATGGCAACAGAAATTGTGAAATTTAGTGGACAGGCTAAGGACTATAAGAAGTGGGTCACCTCTATAGAAAAATATGCCTATTTGATCTCGGCAACAGATGAAGAGAAAATGAGACTAGCGTATCAGACGGCAACAGAACCGGTCTCACATCATATAAGAAGAAAATTAGAGGCTGGGGTAGATGAGACATGGGAACAATTCAAAGAGGACCTAGCAAGAAAATATGCAGAAATTACGGATCCGCAACATGCATTTTCGGTGTTGAGGCAGGCTAAACAAAATAACGGAGAAACGGTGCAGTTGTTTAGCGATAGGTTGATTAACCTGGCTGAAGAGGCATTCTTAGGACAGAATGTGCGAGGGGAGGAGGTGGAAAGGATGTTGGTAGGGATTTTTGTGGATGGCATCAAATCTGATGGTTTGAAATTTAAGCTGATGAGGGATAACCCTGAGAGGTTATCACAAGCGGTGGATATTGCGGTGCAAGAGGAAAATTTGAGACGAAGGTTTAGATTAAGAACAGGACGAGAAGTGGGAAGTAATAGAGACGACAGAATTGAGGAACCCATGGAAATAGGACAAACAAGATTCGGATGGAATAGGAGAGGCGGTATACAAACCTTACAAGGTAGAAATAGGAGCGATTATGTTGAAAGAAGAAATGTGAGATACCCTACAAGTGAGGCAGTAAGAAACACAAATAACACAAACATTGTCTGTTGGGTTTGTGGTCAACGGGGACATGTTTCTCGTTTTTGTAATAACAGGCGTGTCCAGTCGAATACACAGGGTAGATATGATAATAATAGGGTGACTGGGAATGTTGTTGATGGACACAGGAATTTTACAGGTACAAGAACACAGGTAAATCGGCGCCCTACCTATTAGACAGGACCTATGATAGGAGGGTAAATAATAGGGTCCCAAGTATTAGAGAGTATGTTAATAACAAGTATAATAGATCGAACAGAGAATATTTTCAAATGGATGAAGTCAAGAAATTTATAGAAGAAAAAACAGATTATAGCTCGTGTATATTAGAAATAGGGAAGTATAGAGTTCGTACATTAATAGACTCAGGAGCTCAAGTTAGTGTAGTAAAAGAAAGTTTTTTATACAAAATAGTAAGAAATTGTAGAGTATTTAAGTGTAGTAATAATTTACACTCTGTTACTGGACAGAATTTACAAGTAGTTGGACAAACAATGATCAATTTTAAATTAGGAGGGATCAACATAAGACACCTTTTTCATGTAGTGAGGGGTTTAAATAGAAATATGTTGATAGGAAGAGATTTTTTGATAAAGAATGGGATAAGACTTTTTTATGATTTACATAAGTTAAAATTTAGAGACGTATATATAGATATGGAAGAGGATATGCATATAGCAGCACTAGTTAGGGTCAAAATGACAACGACATTAAAACCACAGTCGGTTAATTTAATACAAGCGAAGCTGAAGAGAAACCCATATTATGTGGAAGGAAACACAGTCAGAATCACTGAGTTACAAGAAGAAATAATTGATGAGCCTGGTTTGGAGGTTCCAGATGGAGTAATGAAGTTGGATAAACACTTAACCTTTCCAGTAATGATTATCAACAACACAGGGAGAGAAATCAAGTTATACAGAGGATGTGTGATAGCAAAGTTAGATCATAACATTAGTGAAATATTGGCAACGAATAGAACAGAAGTGTTGGGAACAAGTTATTTGGAAACTTCTAGTGAAAGGAGAAGTGACAGACGCGGATGCGGAAGAAGAGGGAAAATCAGAATGAATGAATTGATCCATCCATTCGGAGAAAATAAAGTACATATACATTCACTAGACAAAATAACAAGGGAACAAGAATTGCTGTCACAGTTAAAAGCTTCGCCAGAAAATAAGGAAGTGTTAGAACAGTTTATAAAGCAAAATCAAGATGTGTTTGCGGTTAGTGATTTGGAATTGGGTAAGACGCGGACGGTTACGATGGAGATAGACACGGGAGATCATCCACCAATTAGTCTAAAACCATACAGAACTCCATTAAGAAACAGAGAAATAATGGAAAAGGCAATAGAGGAGATGCTGAAAGCAGGAATAATAAAAAGGTCGAAGTCAGAATGGTCATCTCCGGTGGTCATCGTGGCCAAGCCTGATGGTTCGAGTCGTTTCTGTTGTGACTACAGGGCGTTGAACAAAATCACCAAGAATGTAGCATACCCACTGCCGGTAATTGATGACATTTTGGGGCTACTTAATGGCTCTACATATTTCACAACGTTGGACGCAAGGTCAGGGTTTTGGTGTATTCCGATGTCAGAGGACGCGCAACGGAAAAGTGCCTTTTGTACCCACATGGGCTCGTACGAATTCTTACGAATGCCTTTTGGAGTCAAGACAGCGCCCTCACACTATATGCTCTTAATAAATGAAGTTCTAGAGGGTATGCAAAGGTTCGCTCTTGCTTATATTGATGATATATTGGTCTATACCAAAGGAGATGTAGAAGATCATTTGAAACATATTAGACTAGTGTTTGACAGGTTAAGAAAGCATGATGTGAAGTTGAAGCTTAGTAAGTGCCAATTTTTAAAAACAGAAACAAAATATTTAGGGTATATTATAAATAGAGAGGGTATAAAACCAGACCAGAACAAAATAAAGATTATTAAAGAGTTACCTGCACCAACAAACGTTAAGGAAGTACGTGCTTTTATAGGAACGTGTGCGTATTATAGACGGTTTATTCCGGCATTTTCAAGGATAGCTGAACCAATTACAAATTTAACAGCCAAGTACGCCAGGTTTAAGTGGGATGATGAGTGTCAAAAAGCCTTCGACTATTTAAAAAACAGCTTAACATTGGTACCACTATTGACGCATCCAGACTTAAACAAACAGTTAATACTATACACAGATGCTTCAGACAGTGCAGTAGGAGCATGTTTAGTACAACCATATGAAGGAAAAGAATCTGGAATACCAGGGGTAAAAAATGAAAGACCTATCTACTTTTTGTCTCATAAGCTTAGTAAATCACAAAAAAAATGGAGTACTATCGAGAAGGAGGCTTACGCGATTCATTACGCTCTTCAAAAACTTAATTACTATTTACATAACGCAAGTTTTGTTATTAGAACTGACCACATGCCTTTAAAGTCTTTTTTAGAAGCTCCAGTGCAGAACAGGAAAATACAGACATGGGCATTGAATCTTCAGGGGTACGACGCGAAAATTGAATACATACCGGGTAAGATAAACACATGCGCTGATCTTTTGTCTAGAATTCCATATACACAGTCATCAGAGGATACAGAAGTGGAGGCAGCCGAACCAGAGATAGACGACAGGAATTGGCAGGTAAATATTCTGGATTCTGCTATAATAAATGGGGGAGAATTTGATAGCTTACCATCAGATCAAGAGTCTGAACATAGAGAAGAAGATCTACAGTTAGCACAATTCAATATGAAAGAAGAGCAGGATTTGGACCCAAGAATCATACAAATAAAGGAAAAGTTACGAGAAACAGAAGATAACAAATATAAAAGGAATTATTTGCTATTACAAGAGGATGGACAGTTATATTATATGTGTGAAAAGAACGAACAACTAAGGAAATATATTCCAAAGCATTTGGAAAATGAACTTTTAAAAGCATATCACGATGAAAATGGACATCTCGGTAGAGACAAACTAGTGAAAGCACTTACAAGTAAATATTATTGGCCAAACTTATTTAAATCTGCATGCAAATATGTAGATACGTGTGAAAAGTGCAGATTAAGGAACATGAAAACAATAAAGTCTCCATTACAGGACACAGATATTCCTCACTTCCCAATGCAAAAGATTAGTTTAGACATATCAGGTCCACACCCCAGAACATTGTCAGGAAATGTATATTTAATTCATATAGTAGACATCTACAGTCTTTGGCCAGAGGTTTATGCAATTCCAGATAAGAGCGCGGATACTGTCATTAATATTTTTTTACAGGAGTTCGTACCAAGGTTTAGTTGCCCACAAAGTATACTTACAGATAATGGTAGAGAATTTGTAAATAAAAAATTCGAAAAGTTATTAAAAGATTTAAACATAAGACATATAAAGACCTCATTTTATAGACCTTCGTCAAATGCGAAAAACGAGCGTCAACATCAGACGTTATACAACATTGTGGCAAAGATTATTGATGAACATGAAAAAGATTGGGATCTATTTTTGGGACCTGCTCTTAGCGCTATTCGTACAAATCAAAATGAGAGCACGGGTTTTTCGCCATTTTATTTAATACACGGGAGAGAACCAATATTACCTATAGATAATTTATTAAAACCTAGACGGAAATATATGGGTGAAGATTTTCAAGAGGTCATAATACAAGAAATGCATAAAGCACATATGAGATTAAGAAATAATATAATAAAAGCTAGGGAAAGACAGAAAAAGTACAAAAATGTAAATACAAAATTACAGGAGTTTAAAGTAGGTGATAGAGTTTATTACAAAAAGCATAGAAGAAACTCTAAGTTTGATTCTCGTTGGATTCCAGGTTATTACGTTTTGGAAAAACTGGGTAATGTATCGTATGTAATAAAGAACCAGGTCACAGCACACATAGCAAGGGCACATGTTGAACACTTAAGAAGAGATGAAAATGAGATAGAAAATAATAATTATAATAATAATTGTTATTCGGATGCAAAATTTTTGGATGAACAAGTTGTTACAATAACTCCAGATCTTGGAAGAGCTACAGTAACCCCAGATCTTAGAAAAGAACCAGAACAAAATCAGTTGTTAGCAAATCCAAGTTACGAAGAACAAGAACAGACAATTCCGAAAAGAATGGAAGAAGAAGGGACAAATGAAACTCATTATGATAGTATAGAAGAAGACACAGGTGCTCCATTTAAAAATACTAGGCAAGCAACAAAAAGAAGAATGGACAGTCAAAGAAATAAAGAAGTAAAAAGACAGAGAAGAATTAGAGATGATTCAACAAGCGGAGACGATATACCTATACTAGAAAGATCCTTAAGAAAGAATGATCGACAAATTAGGTGGGATGTTGAACGGAAGAAATTAGCGGCAGCTAAAGAGAGACATACAGACGAAGAAGAAGAAATGGATGAAAAGTCAGAGTCAAGTAGTAGTATGGAAGAGGCTAGTAGGTTGTACGAAGAAGAAGATGTTGATATAGAGTTAGCACTTATTCAGAGAAACTTAGAGTTGTTGAGGAAATGGAAACGTAAGAGGTAGATAAATCGAAAGTACTGTAGATAACAAGAAGAAGTATACGAAACGGTGGAAAAAGTGGTTTTGAGATATTAGTACAGTGGGTGAATGTATTTTTTTTATTGAGGTTAGAAGTGCCGTGTTTAAAGATAGGGGTTAACAAGTTATAATAATAATAGACAGGATAGATCACAAGTACGTTGATAAGTAGAGGATGGCTACATTGAGTTAATGTTGGATATAGGTTACAGTGCTTACTTAAGAGCTTATTCAGGATACTATGTGCTGTTAAGAGAAAATAAATAGATAATTCTGGATTACTGATTTGTTTATCTAGATAGAACAGATATGTTCATAATTGATCTGTAAATAACAGATATATAGATAGGAGGTTTAGTCTTCTCGGTCATATAAATACTGGATATGCGTCATTTATGAGAGCCTAATGCTGGTAGTAATTTTAAGAGAGTTAAAATTGTGTTGAAAACGGTGTTTATGAAATCTAAGTTTTATGAGTTATGAGTCATATAAGAAATGTTTTTATGCTTGAGTTACTACTAGAAAATGAGGGATGTTGTTTGGTTGTTTTATTGAGCCTAAGTTGTAATACCTCATTTTGTTTTCTTGATTTGGTCTTGAAATATGATTGTTATTGTTTGAGTAATTGGTTTAGAGTAGGGTGATTGTGTTCATAGCATTTGAGTTGACAAGAACTATTGGTCCGTAAAAGTGTCCAATAGTGATAGGTAGAATAGGATATTTTATTCTGATTTGATAACATGCATGTTATGTCATTTTAAAATGTGTTTTTTTTTCTTCTAGATTAATTTGGAGGTTGTGTTCATTTTATTTTGATTACATGAATGATTTGGTATATTGAGTTAAATGCTTGTAAAGTTAGTTAAGTAAATTTAAGTTTCAAATGAAGGAGGTTTTGCTAAAGGTTTTTCGTTAAGAAAAGAGTTGATAAAAACAAATTTGTCCAAGGTAAGGGGAAACTATGCATTCATTAACTAGTGGGAAACCATAGTTGGTGAACGTGTATGCACGAATGGATAGACGTATCCAGGGTCTGCACACACGTCACTTTATTTATAAAATAACAGGATGGGTTGTACGGGGGAAAGATATAGGTGCTGTGAAATACCAGCTTTAATTATATTTAAGTTGTTCATAAAATATGAACATGGGCTCATGGTAAAAGGTGAGATAACGGAAGAGGAACGGAATTGTGGTTGGCAATGTCAATGTGAAATATAAAAGGTTCATGAAAACTTATGCCAAATTGTTTTATAACAAACAATAATATATTTCTTAAAGGTGTTTTAAAAAATTATTTTACAAAAAAAAAATTTTTTTATTGGCAAGGGAGGTAAAGGGTGAATGTCTTAAATGTACATTTACAATATGTCCATGTGGTCATGTCGTGTATTCATTCTTCATGTTCTTTATTTGGTGCGCACCACTTCTTTACTTTTTCTAACTACATTGTTTTTGTACGTCCTGGGGTTTGAAAGAATGAGGAATCGTATAAGATCATAATTTTTGACACAGAATTTATGAGAATGAGGAATTGTATAAGATCATAATTTTTGACACAGAATTTATGAGCTGTTCTTATGATATGTATATTTGATACAGATAACCAGAAAGAACCAGAAATGAAGAATTACGTAGTAGATAACTATGAAATGTTGGGGAAATAAAAAAGGAAAGAAGAAGTATATGGGGAGGTTATAGACAGATCATAGCATTGGGAGAAGAGTAAAAGATGTATGGGCGAAGGTTAAAAGACAAGTAGGGAATAGAGTATGGGGATTAGAAGTAAAGATTTTTCCTTTAAAAGGAAAATTCTTTAAGTAATATGGGGAGGTGTAACAGTGTAGGTATAATTGGGGTCTATTGGAAAACTCCGATACAGCACGATTGAGCATTGAGACTGAAAGGGGGGGGAGATGCTCAATCGTGACGTATTGGGTTGGTATGGGCAGTTAGAACCCAGCTTGAGTAGCGAATGGAGGTGTACATCGAAGCTTGGTTATATTAAGCCAATAAACGTTTTATCAACAAACAAACGACCGGCCTTCGTCTTATATTACACACTGTTATAACAGGCATGCATCACCATACAGGACCTTCATATATCAGTGAATTTCTATAGGTTTCACCATTCACCAATATTTAAAAAAAAAACGAATAACAAATCGCTGCTCTTCTTTGTTGCATGTCAAAAGTGGGGTGGCCATCTTTAAACTATCCTTATAACAACATGTTCGTATGCAGCATGATGTTATGTGCGTAACACTCTTGACATCCGTAACAACAATACAGGTTGACAGGTTACAGGTTGACAGGTTACAGGTTAACAGGTTACATGTTGACAGGTTACAGGACAATGACATGGTTAATTTCTATCACACTCTGGAGGTTTTTATTTGAAGCTCGCGAGTGCGCGCGCGCGCGCGCGAGAGAGAGAGAGAGAGAGAGAGAGAGAGAGAGAGAGAGGGAGAGAGGAGAGAGAGAGAGAGAGAGAGAGAGAGAGAGAGAGAGAGAGAGAGAGAGAGAGAGAGAGAGAGAGAGTGTTTCAGAAATGTATAAACAGTCCTAGTGACTGTTCTCTCAGGACAAGCTATCAAAAACAAGTGATTGTTCTTTCAGAGCTAGCTATCAAAGACAAGTGTTGTCAAACCTTGGCTTGCCCAGCTTTAGTGATGGTTGGTATATCAAATAGTTGACCCGTGTAATACTGGACCCCAGGTAGACAAACCACAGCAATATTGTCTCCCTCCTCCTCTATTTTGGATAAGATGTCTTCTGTTCGTAGCATGAACTCACCCTTTGGAACAGAAATATTAAAACAAACTGACAGGATCTCATTAAATTTAATTTGCTTGCTAGTGCAAATGTTTAAAATAATTTTTTTTATTACCTGTAAATTTTTTAAAGCACTATAATTTTTAGAGCCGGTCTCCCTGGCCTAGGAGTTAGTGACTTTATCCGTAATCCCATATACTCTCGTGAGCAATGTGACGTGCGCAAGAATCGATGGCAGTTCTCGCCGTGTCGGTAACTTACGGCGTATGTGAGCCGGTCGCTCAGAAAGCAATGGCAAACTACTGCACGTAATCTTGTCAAGAAATCAACAATCAGCTGAAAGATGCTGATGTTGACAGCAATGTCTTGTAAAGGATTTTTTAGATGTTAAAACGTTATATATTGGCAAAAACTGAACACATCGTAAAGAATATTTAAAAGATTTAATTCCTTTCCCAGGTCTCCAAGTTGAACAGGTGCATGAGTCCCTGTCCTCATTACCCCAAGAAGTAATGTAGCTTCTTGTGTAACAATTGCATGGAGAGAGCTAAGGGCAGGAGGGCTTGGAGTGAGTTGGTTGACGGCCTTATGCTCCATTGAGGTACAAAGGGCAAAAGAAGAAGAAATGTGGGCTCTGAGGTACTAGGATATGTCTTGGAAAGTAAAGGCGGCTAGAGTGATACTGATCACATCACCCACCACAGGTCAATTGGTCTATAAAACTATGCGTCTATTGCCATATACTTCATCGTCATCAAGTGCCCTGCCAGCTGGCGTAGGTGTTCATGGCTCTCCACAGATCTCAGTCTTTGGTGTTCTGGATCAACTCTGCTGATGATATTCTCCATGCCACCGTCTCAAACCATCCAACATCGTTTCTCTTTGTCTGCCTCTCTTCCCCTCAATCTTTCCAGTTGTCACGATGTTCTCCAATGCCTCTCTTCTCATCACATGACCAAAAAAAGCTGTTCATATTTCAATAACCTCTTTCAGATAGTCGTCGTTAGGTACTCAAAAATGGGATAGTGAAATAATACAAGCATCCATAAAAAATCTCTCGTCTTTGTGAATAACTGATCTCCATCGACATAGACACGTATACAAGTTCCTGAATTCTGGTTAGCCTCGTGAATGAATCATACATGATAATTTGACGAACCCGGGAAACCTGGTAACATCACACATGGTGTGATGAAGGACCTAGGACTGATTTCCCTTTATGCTTCGGAACTGGCCAGATTGTATCTTTATTATAATCAATCAATCAATCATGTGCCATGCCGGAAAGCATGGGCGGACATGATTCGCCATTTCACTCGATCACCAGAGTCGTGGATCAGCTCAGTGTTCCTGTCTCGTCCATGCCATGTGGCCAAGCCATCCAGGTATTTTCCTCTCGGTCTTCTTCTTGGTCTGTTCCCTTCGATCTTGCCAGCTGTCACTAAGTTCTCCAGTCCATTTCTTCTCATAACATGTCCAAAAAATTTTGACTGTCTACGTCTAATTTCTCTAATCAATCTACGATTTTCATTTGTCGCTAATTTGTCATTAATACCTACTTCAATTTATAACACTAAGAGCTGTTTTGTGCATTAAAAAAAATTAGAAATCAGGAAGGCATTGCTGAAAGCTTTCTAAATTATTTACTATTTAAAATAACCACAATACAAAGCTTTCTAAAGCTATCCTTACAATGTCTTCTTGCACTAGTGGGCTAAAATGTGTGCCACTACAAATGGTCTGTAATATGCAGAGAGTTAGGTTTTATCAACTTAAGCTCTATTAATAGTCAGTAGTCCCTTGGGAAATGAAACATGTCAACACTGAAATTTGACGTTGCTATTGCTACCACCTTTTGCAGTCTGTTCTAGTAGTCTTTGTCTATCTTAACTAGGGTTCCTTGAAACCATGAGGTTCTGTGAGGTTTTTCTAGGATTCTGTAAGAGATTTCTAGAATTCTGTGAGAGATTTCTAGGATTCTGTGAGAGATTTCTATCCTGTGAGAGATTTCTAGGATTTTGTGAGAGGTCTCTAGGATTCTGTGAGGTTGCTCGAGTTCTATGTGAATTTACGAGGGTTCTTTGAGAGGTCACTAGGGTAACTGTGAAGGTCACTACGGTTTTCTAACTGGTTACTAGGGTTCCATGAGACATCACTAGGGTTCTGTGACAGGTTGCTAGGGTTCCATGAGATATCACTAGGATTCTGTGATAGGTTACTAGGGTTCCATGAGACATCGCTAGGGTTCTGTGAGATATCGCTAGGGTTCTGTGACAGGTTACTAGGGTTCCATGAGACATCACTAGGATTCTGTAACAAGTCGCTTGTGTCTAGAGTTCTGCGAGAGATTTACTAGGGTTCTGTGAAAAGTTAAGGTTTTGTAACAGGTTGCTAGGATTGTGTTAGAGGTCACCGGTGCTAAGTGAGAGGTTGGCAGGTTTCTGTGAGATGTTGCTCAGGTTCTGTGACAGGTCACAAGAGGTCTGTGGGAAGTAGCTCATGTTCTGTGAGAGGTAGCTCATGTTCTGTGAGAGGTCGCTGGGGTTCTGTGACAGGTCACTAGGGTTTTGTGGAAGGTAGCTCGGGTTCTGTGAGGTCGCTAGGTTCTGTGAGAGGTCACTAGGGTTCTGTGATGGTAGCTCGTATTCTGTGAGAAGTTTCTAGGGTTTTAATGTGAAAATAAAATGTGACGTACCGCTCTAGGTTCCAGACAAATCATTGTCTCACTGGGGTCAAATCCATGCAGTCTTGACTGACTTTCAAAGGCATACTGAGAAATGTACACAAAATATAAATAAAGCAATAATAAATCAAAAAGTGTTAGGTTTGTGTATTTACTATTTTTGTATAAATTCAACATAACATTTATGACAAACAATCATGTGTATTCATACACACGGTAACATCAACCTAAGTGTTACAATATAATTAACATATTTGGTAAACACATTATTAGAAACATTTAACATGCATTAAATGTGTAGACAGATAATTTTAAAAAAAGGATTTGGTAAATCTTGTGAGAATAGAGCAATTGCACCTTTAACTGTAGAAGTTCTACCTATAAAGCTAGAGAAAAAGCAAGAGTTCAGTGTATGGATTCTATCAAAGTTATTACACAATACAATCAAGTCAGGGTGGCATTTGCCTCAACTCCCACCATAATTGTATCTTTGTAGCTGCCTGTAACCCTTTACAGGGCAGACGTTTGTCTGTTTTGTAGCCCTGAATGGGCAAGAAGAATTTTCAGGTTCGGAAAAATTTTAGGTTATGTTGGTAAAACCATCATGTATAAGTTGTTAGTCAACAGATTTTAGTCAAATAAACAGCAAAATGGCGGGAAAAGCATGCAGAATATTTTACTCATGTGAAGGTTGCAGCTAGTCCATACATGAACACAAATATTTACAAAATATGACACATTGTTGGTGATTGCAGCAATTTACAAACACATTTTCAGAATTAGAATCACTTTCTTCAGTCTTCAAAGTTTCTATGTACACTGCCCACGCTGGTATATAATATGTGCTCTTCAGCTGATCTGTTAAATGTCCATGTTCCACACAAGTAAATTGCCACAGTAAATATGCATGCTCTTAGTCCTATATTACCCTATCTGCCCTAGTCCATAAAGCTTTAATTACTGCAGTGTTTTCAGAGCAAAAGATGACACTAATGCAGGGTTTCTCAAAGCAGGGCAGGGGTCATAATTCACTGGAAGATCTTGTCAAAATAATTGCGTGCTGCTGCAATTGTTTACTTTTTATGATTATTATATACTAAGTACCTTTGGATTTTTCAAAAGCTTGAGGAAGTCACACAAAAATGTGTCTCATCAAAATGTGTGAGTGAAAAAAATATGAAATGATAGAAGTTGAACTCTCAGGTGAAGTCATACAGGGCCAGTGTCTTTTCTTCTTAAATTAATTTCAATTACACCTTTCACCTCTTTGCTCCACATGAGACAAGCTGTCCAAGAGAAAGCAAAAGCAACAAAAATTCACAACTAAAAACAATCCAAAAGAACAATGAATTCAAAACAATATATTCCCCCCAAAAGAACAATGAATTCAAAACAATATATTCCCCCCAAAAGAACAATGAATTCAAAACAATATATTCCTTTAGTTGTCTTGCTTGCTTGTGTTCGCTGGCTGTGAACTCCAGCGTGAAGTCCTGTATGTCGGATGAATACACCCTGTTGTCCACCATCAATGTGATGTCATACCGGACCTGAGGAGTATCCGTTGTCCCGTGTCTGGCTTATTGGTGTGCAGACTGGTGGTTCCTCGCCATGCAGGCAGATACTCTCCGGCTTCAGAGGATATTCCCTTAGTGAATTTAAACAAAGACGCTGTTGTCTGACTTCTTTCCCTGCACATTTCATTGCATCTCGTCAGGTGCGTACTGCAGTTATATAGCATATTAAGTAAACAGATTAATCATATTTTGGCCTAAGTATATACCACACATAGTCATGGACACTGTTCAAATGCAGAGCATTTATTATCCCCAGGTAATCGCAGATGCACAATAAAATCTTTGTGTCTGCACAATATGAGAAAAATGGATACTTCCAACAACAACAGCAGTAACAAATAAATCATGATTTATATTACAATGAGCAAATACTATCATTTAGGAATCACATGACAAACAAGCAAGGGGCATTTTACTTACATGATCAGAAGGAAAAGCCTTGCTCTCACATAAAATTTTATATCTGTCTTTGTTTGGTCGATAAAATGATATCTGCAATAAGTTATGAAAGACTACAATTAGCTCACTGTTCTCATTGTGAAAGACAATGACTTTTTGTTAACAAACGCTCTAGTTGCATTAGTTATATATAGATGATACTTTTGTCATCGTGACTGCATAGATCAATAATTTCTCAATATATTTTTGTTAACCTAAACAAACATTATTAACATGCATCATCATCAAGTAATTAATACAACGCTCTCAGAAATACATAATTTACACACAAAACTCCACAAAGTATCAGACACTGTGATTATCTTCATGTACTCAGCTACATGACCTAGGTATTATGGATATTCACAGATCTTGGCTCTTGGTGTTCTGGATCAATTCTATTGATAATCTCTTTACCACCATCTTAAGCCTGGATATTCACCATCGTTTCCATTGGTTTTCCTCTTAAAACTGGTTCTATTTCTTTGTAACATGTAGGAATTTTTTCTAACCTCAAAGGGCATGAATTCACTTTATAACTAATTTGACAACAAAAACATAAAACAATCAAAACTATTGACAACCTGATAACTTATTACAGCATTAAAGTCAGTCTCTGGTGGATTACAGAACACATAAACAACAGAACACACAAATATACCAGCCAATGAAAAGAAGACAGATTAGCAAAGCCAGAAGCATGTATTGCCCCAAAAAAAATCAATCCTGTTAGCATGCATTGTATTATGTGGAAACAAAAACAACTAAAAATTAAAAGAGTTAACGTGATTCAGCCTGTTACGATATATATATGGCTTATGTTAAATGTATAAGTGCCGCAAAATATGAGAGGGCTTACCAATAATAAGTGCAGATTCACAGTTAACCCATTCATAATAGCAACCTCTTCCCTTTGGCAACCTATGATTACAAATTTTCAAAATAAAGTAAATCACAAACTAGAAATGGAAAAAAAAAAGCTACAAATCCTTTACAGGACGTGACAGTCAACCCCAGTGTTTTTGGCTGTTTGTGATTTCTTTGCAAGTTTACGTTCAGTAGTTTGCCATTGCTTTCTGAGCAGCCGGCACTCACACCTTTGTATGTCAACCAATGCAAGGCAGTCAGTCTGCTTCCAAATCGCCCGCAGCTATGTTTCGAACGTGGTATGTAGGATTACAAGTGGCATTTGTAACCCCTTCACCACCCAGCCAGCTTAATCTAAAGAAACAAAATGGACAGACTGGATTAAATGGTGGCTATTTGTAAGTTGCCTAGAAAATAACAGACAAAACATGCTGGGGTTGATTGTGATGTCCTGTAACAAAGCATGCGACTAACTTGTAAGAATATAATAAAATGCTTTCCTCTTTACGTATTCTCCGGTGTACATTGCATGAAGTTATGTGTACTTCATATGTTGTAGCTGTACGTTCCATAGAGCCTGTTACCTATTATCCTGGACCGAGCACATAACTTCTACACTTTGGCAGGTGCCCACCGGTACATACCATTTGCTCCTCAAGGGAAGGCAGGGGCAACACATGGGCATGCTCTGCCATCCAAGGAGGTGTCCATAAATGCAGAGCTGACACATGATGCTGTGGTTCTGGGCTCAACCAACTTTGCTGACTTTGTGAAATATCAGTAACAGTAATCAGTGCACACTTGGTGTAATTATTAGATGCTTTCAGTGTTAATGGCATGAGACATGTTGGACAAGGGTTCCACTCCTGCGCCACTTGTCCGCTACGTGAAGTTAGGACTGGCCACCTATTCCTGATACGAGACTTTCAAAATCAAAGTAAACATGGATGTCTCAGTGGTTGTTGTTTATCCTAACCTGAACTGTTCTGTTGTATACTTTAAATGTGTGCCTCCTCTTCTTCTTCTTGTCTTTCATCTCCCATGTGCTCCATTGGGAACCAACTTATGCCATGTCCTTTATAGACATGATCATTATTGGATGGATTTTCCATCTATTTTCCGCAGGACGAGGAAGTCAATCTCAAGCAACCCTCTAAATCAGTGGTTCTCAACCAGTGGGGAATTCCCCCCCCCCCCCCAGGGGGGAATTTTAGGGTTTCGGGGGGGGGGGGGAATGAAGATTATTTCAAGATCGCGTTAATACAAGAACCGATTACTTGATATTGTTTTTCTCTTCATAGTTTACGGTTCTGTATGTCTCACCCTTCTAAAATTCATTTTATAAAGTAAGTAGACCCACAAATCACATTTTATGTGGACATCTAGACTTGTTTTAGTATGTGTTTCCATTATTACGTATACTGTGAAGGAGCAGGGGGGGGGGGTGTTTAGGTAGGAAATACAAAAGGGGGGAATGACGTTCTGAAAATATAGTGAAGGGGGGCACGGGCCAAAAAAGGTTGAGAACCACTGCTCTAAATCATCTTTTACGACACACACAGTAGGTTAGTGTGTTACTATTCCATACCAGCCCCAGTAACACAAGGGTGTAAATATGCGTCAGTCCTGTATAAACATCTTGAAAACCTGACAGTTCTTTAGAAGTTCTTTTTTAAGCAGCCTGTCTCGTGTGCATGTGTTATTTGTCCTTTTTACAGCCTGCTTGTTTCTATAATTGGTACCCCTGACGACAGACATGCCTAGGAAGTAGATCCCACTTATGAGATGTATGTAAAAGCCCACCTTTTCTGCTACAACTACACTTGATGGAAATTCTACAGCCTAGACAAAGACAGACACTATGGTCATCATCATCATACACCATGCTAATTAGCGTAGGCGTTCGTGTCTCTCTAAAGATCTCAGTCTTTGGCGTTATGGATAAACTCTGCTGATAATATTCCTCTGTGCTATCTACCTGTCCATTTAGCATCATTTTTGGTCTGCCTCTGCCTTTTTGCCACTGATCTTTCCAGTCATGATGTTCTCCAATGCCTCTCTTCTCATTACATGACCCACTCTCTTCTCATTACATGACCCACTCTCTTCTCATTACATGACCCAATCATCTCAGGAACTACATCTCCATTACTTTCAAGCTCTTCCTAACTTATTCATTCACTTCCCATGATTCAATGCCACACAACAAAACATGTTCTATATACAATTTCAGTACTCTCTTTCTGGCATTCAATAATAGTGATATATTGCATAAGATACTTTTCATTTTTCTGAAATGGAACTTTTGCTTAAACTATTGTGTTCTTAATCTCTGTGAGGCATCTTCCATTTGATGTTATGACTGCCACTGGGTATTTACATTTATCAACTTGGCTAAGTATGTTCCCTTCTATTGCAATATCACATTTTGGTGTCATCTTTCTCTTTGACGTAACTACTGTTTCTGATCTCTTGATACTCAAGTTATGTCCTTTTTTGCACTCTTTATTACAATGTCCAAAAATAGCCATAGATCTTTTGCATTTTCTGCTATCAATACTGTGTCATTTGCATAGTGCAACATAAAACTGTTATAATAATGTCACTGAGTAGATAAAGTCTGATAACTTGAATGAGATCCATAGGAAGAAAACCTTACACAAATGCTTGCCAAAATTGATATCAATTATCTCTTAGAGTGGTTCATATCTAGGTGTGATATACATATCAAAACAGTGAAGAAGAAAATTAAGAATGACCAAATCTAGTAATGAGTTCATATTCCCACACATTAGCATGCCACATGTGTCACATGTCATATACACTGCAGTCATGGTACACACCTGAACAGTTAGAATGAAACAGATCACAGTGAACATTCAAAGTATAAGCACACTAATGAATCAATAAAACACTACATAACTATATTAATCTCTAATTGAAATGATAGATAATATATGAGACAAAAGGCTGTGGACAGACATGATGACCAGCACCAGACATGATGGACTAAGAAGAAGAACAATCAAGACTTCAAATAAATGCATTGTCTTCTCGATTAATTAGTTAATGCCATATTGCCATTTACCCACTAATCTGGCCATATCTTCTTCCAGTACTTCATCACACCATGCCCAGGGGAGATCACCATGTCTGTGGCCTTGTAATGCTCTGTGTTTAGAGAAATTTTTTTTTTTAAAGGAGGGGGGAAGAAACAATAAAACATTTTAAACAATTAAACGGAAGTCAACATGGCTGAATGGAAAAGAGTGCTTGTTTTTACACATCCGGTGTGCTGATGTCGAGGTAGCAGGTATAACCCCTACACAGGGCAGTTGGACAAAAATGTTGACTTCTCGTCCTTGACTTGGGGACGTAAATTACAAGTACTCCAGAAGGCGGAGTGAGTTTGCCTGATGGTGATGGATACAGGTAATAGGGAAAGCTAATCAAGAATTAGTCCAGTGCACTAGAAGTAGCAGCATGTGTATGGACTACGCTTGAGTTCAAGGCGAGTGCATGCAAAAAAAAAATAACACTTAAAATGTATCTCAATTATCATTTAGTAATATTTTAATTTAACTTGTGAATTGTGCAGTAATGTTTTCATTTAACATTAACTTCCGTTGGATAGATGTATTAAAAATAATTCTTCTGATTACAATGGAGTCCACAATGTATGGGTCACAGTATTATGGTTATGTTACTCTGACAGCTTAATGAAGCCAGTTAATCAACTCTTTGGGATGCATCCATCCAGTAGACATCAATACTGTTACAGATGTCACTTTACAACTTCTGACTCCCCTCTATATATCCATATCTAACTGTTTTGTACACCTTTGACTTTGCATTTTATTTAGCACCTTCCACAATTTAACTTCTGTGCAGCCTTCCTAGAAATGGAGCATATGCAATGGGCTTATAATATTCAATACCAATACTTTTTCTGCTTACTGTCATGGACCAATGAACATGACTAAAGCTCACACCTTTATCACGGTGGAAAAAGCAGATTGCCTTGTGTGAGAAGCACGCTTTCGACCAGGTCCAGGAGAAAAGTCTCTCCTGGATTTGTCACTTGCAGAGGGACAGTGGTCTAGGTTGGACCAGGTCAGACTTGAGCAGCAGAATGGCGACATTCACAGCGTCGCTAAGTGTTGACAGTTTAATAACTGTAGATAAGCGTTTATAATTCGACGAATGTATGTGTGTTAGCATGACTATGTGATATGTATTTTACTGGGATTGTAATCCGAGACGATGTTGAAGTTATACAGTGAGAAAGTGTTTGGCATTTTGTCAAGTACTTATAACTTGTGTCACTCTGTGGTTTATCAACGTAAGATGTGAAAGAGAGTTCAAATACAAGTCTAACCAGCCATGCACTTAATGACTCCAAAATGCAGTTATAATATACTATCGTGGCTCAACCAATCACTTGATTACAAGATGAGTCAGTTCACTGATAATACACAATCAACTCAGGCCTCTGACTCTTAGCAAACAATTCTGTATCCTGACAATGTCAACTTGTCTCAGCCATTCACAACTCTTTTGAGCCATTACCACTTGTGTCCGGTAACAAGCCATATTGGACCACAACAGTCAGCTAGCCTGACCCATGGTATCTCAGTGTACACCAGGGTGGACTCTAACCCAACACAGGGTGACTCTAACCCAACACAGGGTGGACTCTAACTCAACACAGGTTGGACTCTAACCCAACTGACCCATGGTATAAAAAAAAAGTCGCTTAAAAGTTGACAGGGTCAACTTCATTGCACCGGGTTTTATCCCATATGGCTCGGTCTCTTTCCGCAGCACGGAAAGCGTCGCACAAAGCACGAACTCCATAGCTTTTAGCGACGACCCACAGGAGTCTCCGAAACATTTAACTCGTAAACCGAAGGACGCAGCCCGGAATCGAACCCACAACCTTCAGAGCACGAACCAAACGGCTTGACCACTTCACCACAGAGACTCCATGGTATCTCATTGTACACCAGGGTGGACTCTAACCCAACACAGGGTGGACTCTAACCCAACACTGACCCATGGTATCTCATTGTACACCAGGGTGGACTCTAACCCAACACAGGGTGGACTCTAACCCAACACTGACCCATGGTATCTCATTGTACACCAGGGTGGACTCTAACCCAACACAGGGTGGACTCTAACCCAACTGACCCATGGTATCTCATTGTACACCAGGGTGGACTCTAACCCAACACTGACTCATGGTATCTCATTGTACACCAGGGTGGACTCTAACCCAACACAGGGTGGACTCTAACCCAACTGACCCATGGTATCTCATTGTACACCACGGTGGACTCTAACCCAATACTGACCCATGGCACTTACGTTTCAATTAATTATTCTAATTTTATGTTTTTCTTTAGATCTGTTTGTGTTGTTCTTGAAGATCACTAAGATCAAAACGTGGATTCATTGTGTTGTGGTGTAACTTATTTGTATGTTATTATTATCATTGTTATTTTCCACAATGTGATTTCCATCTGCCGGATTTACGTTCAATGTAAGGTATGTACACTGGGGCTGTTATCTCTCACTTTTTGCAGGAGTCACACATACCTTTTTTTCATTTAGTTATTGTTATATCCTGTGGCAGGTGTTATATCTCTTAACTATTAAACATTACTGATATTGATCACATCACCCACTAACTGCCTATGGGTCTGGCAACATATGCCAATTGTGTGTGAACGGGTCCTTTTAAACATTTCTGGCCTATGCCTAATTAATGTGAAATATTTATGGTTAAAATGTATGAATAATGAACCGATTCTAGAGTCATAAATAAATGGCTGGCTTATACTACAATTTATAATTCTTAGGTTTTTGGTCTGTGGTAGACATTAGTGAGCATGCCTCTCTAACTCACTTTATTATCTGTATTCTGATATTTTGATGAAGTTGGCTTTGCATAAATTATTTGTTGCCCAGCTGTTTTCTCTGCCTTTCTTACCTAGTATTTTACCCGCCTAAGACTTTTTTTCTCTATTTCACCTCTTCCACATATGCCCTACGTATCGCCGCATTGGTAACTTACGTGGTATGTGAGCCGTCCGCTCAGAAAGCAATGGCAAACTACTGAGCCTAATCTTGCCTAGTACATCAACAGCAGCTGAAAACTGCTGATGTTGACTGCAACGTCCTGTAAGGGATATGCACCAACAAAAAACAAACAAACATATGCCCTATAAATTCTATTTTGATAGAGAGGTATTAACTACTCGTGGAAATGGGTCCATTACTGTACTTTTTACCATATTAATTATGCTGTACTTTTTACTATATTAACTATGCTGTACTTTTTACTATATTGACTGCGCTGTACTTTTTACTATATTAACTGTACTGTACTTTTCACTATGTAAACTATACTGTACTTTTTACTATATTAACTACCCTGCACTTATTACTATGCCGGTCTCCCTGGCCAAGGTGTTAACGACATTATTCGTAATCCCGTATATCCACGTGGGGGAAAACTGCGTGAGATTCGGCAGCGGATTGCGCCGTGCTGGATATGTAAGCCGGTCGTTCAGAAAGCAATGGCAAACTACTGAACGTAAAAAACTTGCCTAGTACATCAACAGCAGCTGAAAAATGCTGGTGTTGACTGCAATGTCCTGAAGGAGACATGCAACCACAACAACAACAAAACTTCGTGGTCTTGAGGTATGGTGTCCACCTCGAGTGCTGGAGGTCCCGGGTTCAAGCCCCGGTGATGACCGGAATTTTTTCTCGTGGACTTCTAGTAATAAAATTTACCCTGGTCTCTGGGTAGTGAGATCGGACACCCGTGTGTATTGTTGCGCACGTAAAAATTCCCTTGGTAGTTGGAAATCGAAAAAGAGTAGCCTAATGGCGCTGCCCGGGCAAAATTTCCAGTTAAAAATCTACCCAAAGTATTTCAGGATCCTCGTCCGTGCTACGGAGTTCGTGCACTGAGCTGAGTTTCTCCAAACTCAGGTTTGAGTTAGGAGGAGAACGGAGCACTTATGGGTTGCACCTGTGTGCCGTGATGTTGATCCATCGACTAAACTAATCTAAACTATATTGTACTTTTTACTGTATTAACTATACTGTGCATTTTACTGTATTAACTATACCGTTCTTTTTACTATATTAACTATACTGTACTTTTTTTAAAAAACTATATTAACTATGCTGTACTTTTTTACTATATTAACAATACCAGACTTTTTTTTCTGTATTTACTATACTTTACTTTTTTTTTTTTTAAACTATATTAACTACTAGACGACTTGGCCCGGCTCAGCACCAGCCCCTGGCGGGGAGCGTCTCATTTAATTCATATAAGTAGTCATATAAGCTCCCGTTCCCGTTCCCGGAAATATGGCAAACAGATTGCAAGAAAACAATCTTCATTCCAATAACTAAATAGGGCAACCTGAAACTACTGAACGTAAACTTACCAAGATATCACGAAAACCCAATAAATGCTGGGTTGACTGCAGCGTAATTCAAAGGATATTCAACTAACTTTCTCGCCAAAAAAAAAAAAATTACATTATTCAGTATAGATGTCGAAGAGAAATAAAAAGATGAGTTAGAAAATTTTCACGTACCTAAAATAGATGCATTATTTTTATGAAAACTTTGAAGATGCCTTAAAGTTTTTATCACTTTGTTTATAACTCATGTGACTGTAGATAACTTCTGTAAACATTTTATAAAACTTAAGAAAAATACAACAATTATTTAAATTACATAATATAGCAATTCTACAAAAAGTAATGTCCCTTGATTTAACTTTTGTTTCTTAAGTCCCCGTGCAATATTTTAATTAATGTTAATATGTAAATGACTGTTTTTAAACTAACAAACTATGCCAGTTGGCTGCGCGGGAATGAGAAGAACATATGTAGAAAATTTCATCTAAAAAAAAAAAAAAGAGAGAGAGAGAGAGAGAGAGAGAGAGAGAGAGAGAGAGAAAGAGAGAGAGAGAGAGAGAGAGAGAGAGAGAGAGAGAGCTATCATCTTCATTACCCATTACTATGCGCCATGCCAACAGATGCGGCCTGTCATAGTTTGAGATCTCACATGAACACCAGTCTTAGATCAGACCTATGTTCTTGTCCTAATTATGCCATGTGGCATACCCATCTAGGTATATATCTCTTTGTCTACCCTTAGCTCTTTTTCCATCAAATTTGCCAGTTGTCACTAAGTTTTCAAGTGGAGTTATATCAACATAATAACAAGACTATAAGAAACTTCTGCACCCCAGTGTTAATGAGAAAAAGCTACGAAAGAATATCTTACATTTTGGCCCACTTGTCAAGTTCCACATTTGTGTACTCTGCTGCTTTCTTTGGACACAAGCCCAGAGAGTTTCCACAGAAATAAACACAATCATCCGAGGGATTCACAAAAGAGGGGTCAGCTGACAATAATTATAATGGTAAAGTTTAATAATGAGCAAAATACAGATAAAATAAGGATGGAAGTTAACAGCAATGCCAGTTTTTTTAACAGATTTTACATGGGAGGCGGAGATTTCTTCAAAGGCAGTTAATAAATCAGGTACTATTCTGCTGTAGTAATTCATTAAACTGATATTTTACAGTAGCAATTAACTATCACACTAATATTTTACTGTTGCATTTCACCGTTGAACTGATAATGTATTCATTAACAGCTGAGCTGATAGTTTATGGGTTAGCGGTAAAATGCTTGAGGGTCGATTTCATTGCAGTGGGTTTTACTCCATCTGGCTCGGTATCTCGCTGCACAAAGGCAACTCTCTGGCTGAGAGCACTGTACAAAGCACAAACTCTCCAATTCTAGCGATGACTCCCAGGTCTACATAAAAATTGCATTTGTGGTCTTTATGATGCAGTGAGAAAATGAACCCACAACTTTCAGAGCATGAGAGCAGACAGATCGACAACTTAAGCACAAAGTTGTAATTAACTACCAATGTGCTACTTTACCGTGGTAATTAATTATTGATTTCTTCTGTGTCATGGCAACTTAATTATGGAAGTAGAACTTTATTACTATAAAGATGAGGTCAGCTTGCTCTTAAACTTATGATGTGCTGATGAAGATGCAATAGGTTCAACTCCTACATCGATGAGTTGGGTTAAAATGTTGACTTCTTGTCCTTGACTTGCGGACGTAAATTACAAGTACCTCAGAAGTCAGTGACATGTCTCCCTGGTGTAGGTGTTAAAGTCTTTCTCTGTAATCCTGTATATTCTTGTGGGTAACGCAGCTGCGCGAGAATCGGCAGTAGTTCACACCGCGCTGGTTACATACGGGGGTCTGTGAGCTGGTCACTCAGAAAGCAATGGCAAACTACTGAGCGTTATCTTGCCTAGTACATCAACAGCAGCTGAAAAATGCTGGTGTTGACTGCAGCATCCTGTAAGGGATATGCAATATTTAAAAAAAAAAAGTTGGTGTTGGTTCACCTGATGGTGAGGGACACTGGTAATATGGAAAGCACATCCACATGCAACAATCAGTCCTGTGTACTTCTTCTTCTTTTTTGCGTTCATCCGGAGTGTTTTTTCAGATGTGATTGCTGTGTGTCTAAGTTATGCGCCCTTGGGCTGAAACCCGTAGGCCAACATATCCGACTTTTAGCGTACTTTTTTGACCAGGTAGCATTCCTGGGAGACTCACTTTTGCGGTACCGTCCACAACCCAGCTGGCCAAGTTTGAATGGTCGAAGACTTAACGGTCATATCCCTCAAAGGAAGGCAGGGACAGTCCATGGCATTTTCCGCCATCCAGGGTGGCTTCCATAATTGCAGGGCCGACACATAGCGCCCTGGTGCTGCACTCACTGAGGGAATCGTCACGTCCTGCTCATGGCTGTTTTAATTCCTCACTTCAATATATTGGGCATTTTGTTCGCCCCGGGCCGTTCCCGTACAAACCAGACAGGTCTGCAGACAGTATCCACTCAGCGAGTTTTCGACACAGACGTGCTTGTCGTTGCGCCTGTCAGAGCTGTTCCAGGCACGACGGACATTCTGAAAACTACCTAGTCAGAGCTGTTCCGAACAAGAGCAGCTTCTTCTTCTTCTTCTTTCGTTCGCTTGAAATATGTCTATATCTGCAATGTCGTCTCTTGCATGAATTGAACTGTTTTTTTCAGTTCACACAGTGGTCCATAGAGTTTATCTTCCACTGTCGTCTCTCTAGGCCAGAAGGTTTGCCTAGATATGTTATATTTTGGGCAGTCTTGGAGTATGTGCTCTGCTGTCTGCGACGCCAATCCACATGTGCACATGGCTGTTTCACCAATCTTGAATTTTGTATACATGTGGTTGCGTAATCTATTGTGTCCTGTTCTGAGGCGCAGAATAATGACTTGTTCTGGTCTGTCCATAATGTGGTAGTCATCTTGAGCAGGTTTTGGTGGCTTTCTGACTGATTTGATCATTCTTTTCTTTTGGTGGTATGTAACGGGCACACCAGGCTGTTCCTCTTTGGCTCCTTCCTTAGCCAATTGATCAGCTCTGTCGTTTCCGGGTACTCCACAGTGGGATGGTATCCACTGTATGGTGACTTTATGCTGACTGCTAAGTTCAGAAAGTAGTGTCCTTAGTACTGGCAATTTCCCAGAGAGGAGCGCCTCAAGTACTGATTTTGCATCTGTTAGTAGCACCACAGGTTGTGTACCATTGCTGTTATTTAGTAATTTCTCTGTTGCTATCTTGATTGCCTCAATTTCGGCATCATAGTTATGGCAGTACTTTCCTGTCGGTACTCTGGCTGTGTCCCTAGTATTATTTGGGTATTCTATGTACACTCCCGCTCCTCCGTTTCGAACAGCATTTTGTGCTGACCCATCTGTGTAGACTCGGATCCAGAGGTCCTGTGGGTATTCTTCATCAAGGAAGCTGAGAGTGGCCGTTCTGCGCTGCACACTGTTCTGTTCTTCCTTGTCAAATATTCCTCTCACTTTTGTCTGGATTTGTAACGATAGTCTATGCTCATCTTTCCATGGAGTTCGCTCTGGAATAGTTGTTAGGGGGATACCAACTGTGGGCAGATCAGTGGTTTCTCTGCAGAGTCGTTTGGCCTGGTGGATAAAACTACTTCTTTTCAACCGCCCCATAGCTAGGTTTTCAAATCTGTTCTTCATAGGGTGGCCTGGCAAGCTGAGGAACTTTTCTGCTTGTATTAGCGTTTTCGTATCTCTGCGCTCACTCAGTGCCTGTGTCCTCCCCATCTTCTCCATTTCCACTATAGGGGTTGATCTCATCCCTCCTGTGGTGACTCTAAGTGCTTGATTTTGAACCTTGTCCAGCTCTTGTAGTGTGGTATTTGATGCTGAACACCACGCAGTTGACCCATATTCCAGGTGTGGTCGTATGCTCTGTTGGTAAACTTTGCTAAGTATTTTCGTACTGGCTCCCCATGTGGTTCCACTTAGCTTTCTCAGGATGGCTATTTTCCTTCTGGCTTTTGCTACTGCTTTGTTGATGTGCTTTCTCCATGTCAGCTTTCCATCAAATGTTACTCCAAGGTATGTTGGTTCTTTATCTTCTCTTAGGGGTGTTCCATTTATCTGGATGATCCCTGCCTTTTGTTTTGGAGAGAGGGTAAATAGGGTGGTGCTGCACTTGTCAGTGTTTATGCTGACACACCATCTATTTGCCCATGCAGCAAATGTATCTACAGCTCTTTGTAGCAATCTGGTGGCCACTGATGCATATTCATTTGTGCTCCATAGAACCAGGTCATCGGCGTACATTGCCGCTTTAATTCCATGCGGTAGGTGAGCAACAAGATCATTGATGAAGATTAGAAAAAGTGTGGGGGACAAGACTCCGCCCTGGGGGACACCGTGACGCAGTAGTACTTTCTTGCTCTTGAGTCCGTCTATCTGTACTCGGGCTCTTCTGTTGTGCAAGTATGCTTTCACCCATTTGTACATTCTTCCATTGACTTTGCAGTTTCTCAGTTTCTTCATCAGACCTTCTTTCCAGACTTTGTCAAAGGCTTTCTTCAGATCTATCCATGCCGCAAGCACCAGCTTCTTCTCTTGGAATGCATCCTCAATTTCTTGAGAGAGGTAGGTTGTCTGATCTTCCGTAGAGTAGCACTGCCTAAAGCCAGCCTGCTGTGGCACAAGGATGTTTTTACTTTCAATGTACCACTGCAGTCTGTGATTGATGATGCGCTCCAGTGTTTTGCAGAGACAGCTGGTGAGGCTAATTGGTCTGTAGCTAGAGGCAATGGAACCATCTTTCCCTGATTTTAGGAGGGGTATCATGATTGCTTCTCTCCAGGCTTGTGGAACACTGCCTAAGGTCCAGCTGTTATTGAAGATCTGCAACAGCTTTGATTTGGCCTCTGTTCCTAGGTTCCTGATCATTTCATTGGAGATACCATCAGCTCCTGGTGACTTTCTCATTTTCAGTTTTGATATGGCTAGCTCCAGTTCGCTGATTGTGATGGGTGCCTCCAGAACCTCATGTACTATTTCCTTCTGTCCTGTATGTTGTCGTTTCTCTCGAAACTCTTGTTGTTTCTCTGGACTAATTTTGATATTGCTATCTTGTGCGAACGAGTCCGCAAAATGGTCAGCTGCTTGCTTTCTTGTTAAGATTTTTCCATCTTTATGTAGTGCAATTTTTGAGTTTCTCCCTGTGCCCTCGTCATTAAGCTGTTTTATTAGCTTCCACAATTTCCTTGTGTCTCTTTCAAAGTTCAGAGACTCCGTTTTCTCCTGCCAGCTTTTCCGTCTAGCCTGCAGCTTGGCCCTTTGAAATTTGGCTTTTGCATGCTGGAATTTATTGTGGTGCTCTTGGCTGGGTGTGGCCTCTGCTTGCTTTCTACACACTTCAACATCATTATGCAACTGTTCCAGTTCACTACTCCAGTAGGGTTTATATTGTTTACGGGCTCCTCTTGGTACTGTTTCTCGCGCTGCCTGTAGTATGCATTTCCCAAACTCTTCAACTGCTTTATTTATGTCTTTCTCAGTGTTCAGGTTTCTAACCAGTATGCTGGTGCGATGCTTGTACATTGCCCAGTCTGCTTTCTTGTAGTTCCACCTCGAGAGGGTGCTGCTTTCACTTACAAGCTCATTTTCTACGGTTAGAAAGACTGGCCGATGGTCACTGCCACCAAGTTGTTTCCCAACAATTCGTGTAATGTTCCACTCCAGGTCTGGTGAATGAAAAGCCAGGTCAGGTGTAGTTGTAGAGTGCCATGGTCTCGAGTAGAAAGTATGTGGGTCGGACGGCTTGTTAATCAACATGAATCTATTCTCATCCTGCCAGTCTTCCAGTCTCTCTCCTCACTGGTCCATGTGATCATAGCCCCAGCTCTGCGAGTGGCTGTTGAAATCGCCACACACAATCATTTTTTCTTTTAGTGGTAGAGTGTCCAGTGCCTGTGGGCGGTCACTTGGACAGTAGTAATTGATCAGATGTAGATCTGTATTACCTGTCTTAAGTTTAAGTGTCTGATACTCAGCCCCTTCCATGTAGACTTTGATTTGGGAAGCCATGATGTTATTTCTTACAAGGGTCAGTATCCCACCTTTTCGCCTGTCCTTTCGGTCAGATCGGTAACACTGGTAGCCTCTGATTTTGAAGGCTATATTTTCATTGAGGTGAGTTTCTTGCAAGCAACATATGCTTACTTTTTCTTGGTCCAAGATTTTTTCTAATTCTATTTTTTTGTTGCTGACTCCCTCCGCATTCCAGTGCATTATTTTAAGTCTTCGTTTAGTATGGCCAGTCTTCCTATTCTCATGTCCCCTGGCTCCACAGGACATCTGAGAAGGACCTCCAGTAGTTGGGGTTGGACCCTTTCGAGACATAGGGCCCGGCACTGCACCTGCCTGGGGGTCCAGAGCAGGGCAAGCACCATAACGATTAGCAGTAGTCGACATATTCCATTTTGCGTGATTGCGTGGCATCCTGATTTCTGTGGTGCGCCTCTTGGCTGGTTGCCTCCGTCTTCAGCACCTTTCTTTGCTAGAGCAGACTGTGGTCTCACTCGAGTGTAGATGTGTATGCGCGCACACGCCTGTCTGCGCATGCATGTACATGCATACACATCTAGAGCATACTGGTTATTTTCCGGCGCCAGAGACTCGCCGTCGCCCCTTCTCCTGTTAGTTTAAACGGGCCCGCCACGTGAAGGCCAGGAGTTGGACTTTTGCTGCATGGTTATGTATTCACGAGCCATTGAGGTATTTGAGCAATGTTGGGCGCTCACCCCAACACCGCGCCTCGGCTACATACAGCAACATTTGGAACCCACAAGAGCAGCATTTGGAAACAAGGTAGTCTCCCCCGATGTGTCTCCACCTTGCCGTGGTGGGGGAGCTTGCGTGTCCCATCGACCCCATCTGCTTGCCGATGGATGAAAACCACATATCGGACAGTTTATGGGATATGGGCCAGACTAAGAGAGACAACCTGCTGCTCTGCAGGTAGACTGAGGATAGCAGTCAAAATTTTAAATCAGGCGCATGAAGGCAGAAGTTCTTGGTCCAGAAAATACTCTAAGGCTCTCTGTCGAGGGTTTAGGCTAAAGGCCTCTAAGCCACAAACCCTCGGATGTGAGAGCCGGGCCGATACCCACCTACCGAAAAATAGAGGTGGCATACTGAGCACGCTACATACCCAGTTTTGATACTTATTCGAAGGCTCTCAGCTGGGGGATATGAGGGATTCCCGGATGAGAGGGCCTGGCCGTTTCTCATTCACTGTTGCACGGAGGTAAGGTGCTGAGCTGGCAGCACATGTAGCCTACCTCGTGAGCGAGTACTAAAATGCAGAAAGTGTTCCAGTCGAATGAAATGGCTACGAAAACTGTCTGTATCTAACTCATAGAGTGTAGACAACAGTGAAAAAACGTCTCAATAACACGAAATGGAACGCACGGATAGTGAATCTATTGCGTGGTCCGAAGTTAAATGCAAAAGCTTACCAAGTGGATGTCGCCCGCAGTTTGACCATTCCTGGTGTGTGCTTGAGCGACCAGTGGCAAGCGAGATGCCCAACACATGGAAGTGAGGAACTAAAGCAGTCATGAGCAGGACGTCGCAACTCCTTGGGTGAGCCTAGTCTCAGAGCAATATGTGCCGGCTCTGCAATTATCAAAGCCACCCAGGATGGCAGAAAATGCTATGGACTGTCCCTGCCTTCAATTGAGGGATGAACGTACAGTCTTCGACTGTTCCAACTTGACCAGCTGGGAGGTGGACAGTACTACAAAAGTGAGTCTCCCAGGAATGCTAACCTGGTAAAAAAAAACCCACATAAAAGTCGGATGTGTTGGCCTAAGGGTTCCATCCAAGGGTGCCTAACGAGACACACCGCAATCACATCTGAAAAAAACACTCCGGATGAACGCAAAGAAGAAGAAGAAGAAGAAGAAGAAGAAGAAGAAGAAGAAGAAGAAGAAGAAGAAGAAGAAGAAGAAGAAGAAGAAGAAGAAGAAGAAGAAATAAGGTAGAGCTGTTCCTAGCAAGAGAGACATTTGAACGAGACATTTCACTCGGACGTAAATGCGTAGTGCCAATTTTTATTTTGCCACCCGTAGGACGACACTTCCGGCTTCGGCGGGCATTTTAAATGAGGTTAGTCTTCCTCGGGTTTCGAGGCACGTTAGACTTATTTTTGTGATGTCGCCAACATCTCAGCTGGTCAAGATAGAACAAAAAAAGACATCACGGTCGACCCTCAAGGGAAGGCAGGGGCAGACCATGGGTATTCCCTCGCTATCCAAGGAGGCTTCCATAATTGCACAGCCAGCACATATTGCTCTGAGACTGGGCTCACCCAAGGAGTTGCCTCGTCCTGCTCATGGCTGCTTTAGTTCCTCACTTCCATGTGTTGGGCATCTCGCTTGCTACTGGTCGCTCAAGCACACACCAGGAACGGTGCTAGCCGTGCGTTCCATTTCGTGTTATTGAGATGTTTTTCCACCTTTGTCTACTCTCTACGAGTTAGATACAGACAGTTTTCGTAACCATTTCATTCGACTGGGGCACTTCAACCTTTTTTTACTCGCTCACGAGGTAAGCTACATGTGCTGCCGGCTCAGCACCTTACCTCCATACAGCAGTGAGCGAGAAACGGCCAGGCCCTCTCATCCGGGGATCCCTCATATCCCCCAGCTGGGAGCCTTCAGACAGGTATCTGAACTGGGCATGTAGCGTGCTCAGTATCTCACCTCCATTTTTCGGTAGGTGAGTATCGGCCCGGCTCTCTCATCCAAGGGTAGTAGTTTGGAGGCGTTCAGCTACATCTCTCAGATGGAGGCCTTTGTGTAAGTGTCTGGACCAAGTTTGTGGCTTCGTGCGCTTGAGTTTAAATTTTGACTGCTATTCTCAGTCTACCTGCAGAGCAGCAGGTTGTGTCTCTCTTAGTCTGGTCCCTATCCCAAGAGCTGTCCAATATGTAGTTTATATCCATTGGCACAGCGCTTGGGGTCAGTGGGACACTCAAGCTCCCCCACCGCGGCAAGGTGGAGACACATCGGGGGAGAGTCCTGTATACTAGAAGTAGTAGCATCTGTATGGACTATGCTTAAATTCAAAGCAATTGAACATAAAACAACAATTATAAAGACTGATATGTTGACTCTGTTCTTAACTGTTCGTGTAAAACACAACCTATTAAATATATGACACTATTTTCATCAGCCTTTGGCAGTCCCCAATCTGTCTACAAGACAGTATGTTTGTGTTAGCTTCATCTGGTCCTTATACCTTGACATGCTCAACATAAGAGACCGCACCAGTGGATGCACTACCATCAGTATAACTCTAGGGAGCATTGGAACATGCAGACCCCTCTCTATCACTTCAAAGTGGATACACAACAGGGGGGTAGGTTGTCCCTATGGAAATGAAGGACTCAGATTTTATCATTAGCATGAATTTTTTAACGGCTGTGCTAGTTTTGAAGCTTTTCTATCTTCTACCGCTTGTTCGGTACAGAATAAGTTTTCAAGGTTAGTTTTCTGTACTTCTGGGCATTGAATGTTTTCTTTGATTTACTTTTACTGCCTGCCAAGCATTTTGCCTTCTTATCATCACCCAGTGCCTTGCTGGCTGGCATGGGTAATCATGCCTCTCCACAAATTACGATCTCCAACGGCATGGATCAATTTGTGTGGTTGACTCCCTTCCGTGCCATGACATAAGACTGTCAAGAATCTTCTCACGCTGCCTTCCTCTATCTCTCTTTCAGCAAATCTTTCCAGTTGTCACAACATGTTCCAGTTTTTGTCTTCTCATAACGTGGTCAAAAAATGACGACTGCCTCTTTCTGATGTTTGTGATAAGTTGTCTTTGCAAGTTAGCATCCCTCAAAATAACTAGATTACTCATTTTGGCTGTCCAATTAATTTTCAGCATTCTTCTATAAAATCACTTCTCCAAAATTTCTATGGATTTTTTATTGTTTTTAATTGTCCAGGATTTGCAGCCGTATTTTAAAACTGGATCTAAGTAATGCCTAGCATGACTTTCTTTCATGGACAAGCATGTCACAAATTAGTGTTACGCCATTAGGCTTCATTGCAGTAGTGTCCCAAGTAAATTTATTTATCTGTTTATTGCATCCATCGAACAACCATTTGTCTGTGTGTCTAGTCTGATGACAAATTCTGTTGGTAACTGGAAGCCATTGTAGTGCAGTGTCTAGTACACTTGCCTGCTGCCCTAGTGCTCATGTATTTGCATCCCCATCGAAATGAACATTTGTTTTTTAATCGAGCTGTTCTTCCAGAATGACCTAGCATAATATGGGTACTAGAAAATGTTCTGGGAAGCAAAGGCAGCCAGCAAGATAGTGACCACATCCTCCTTTGAGTTGTCTTTACAAATATGAGGCTAGCACCATATACCTGATACGGAGGTCAGCATGGCTGAATGGATAAGAATGCACATTCTTAAACATCCGGTGTGCTGATGCCGAGATAAGGGGTTCAATCCCTACACCGGACAGTTAGACTAAAATGGTGACTTCTCGTCCTTGACTTGGGAACGTAAATTACAAGTACCTCTGATGGCGAGGAACACTGGTAATAGGGAAAGCTAATCCACATGCAAATTTCAGTTCAATGCTACTAGAAGTAGTGTGTGTGGACTACGCTTGAGTTCTGAGTGAGCGAGCGCAAAAAAAAAAAAAAACCTAAAACACCTGATGGCAAGGAAAGGGACTTCTTTTTATATTTTTTTTAAACAAGTGTTTGACCGTCAAATCACAACCTTAATAATCGATGTACTACTGTAATGTATACTCACTATGCAAAATATCCCCCATCTTTGGGTAGTGGAACTCATCGCGCAAATGTTTAAGTGGATCTCGAGCATCCATCAGTTTTGCAAACTTCAAATCCTCCAGAGATAAGCCATTATCTTTTCCAATGCACTTTAGTTCATCCACGGGATGGAGCAAGCCGTTGCTCTTATATTTGCATTTTTCAGTCATTTTAACAGATCTTTCTCAGAGATAATCTAAAAACATATGAAGAAGAAAAGTAGAGACAGATTAATAATATGTGAAAGATGCAGAGAGAGCTGAAAGACATAGCAAAGCATGGCTAGGTGGACCTATGCTCCAATGAGTAAAAAAGTACAGAAGAAGGAAGAAGAGCATGCCTTTATGGCCTTTATATCCTGATGCCTCTGTTATGGATTTTATCCGGCTGTTGGTTGTTACTGCTAACAGAACTAAATAGTAAATAAGGTAGTTCTAATTGAATGTCTCATCTCATCGCATCATGATCCTCTTGTACTTTGCGGTGTCGAGGTGAAGTATAAACAGTGGGAGAGTGCCCGCTTATGGGCTTCGTGTATCAATATTCCCATGGACTATGTTATTCCCTGCATCCATCGTTTACGTGGTCGGCCTCTTCCTCTGCTTCCATCTGGTCTGTACATCATTGCTTGTTGTGGTATACTGTTAGTTGTAACCTACTTTCATGGCCAAACCATTTGACTTGCTGCCTTCTAATAAAACCTAGTAATAATTGAATGTACTGTTAATTATTAATAAGTATATATTATTAGTGAGTAAAGAATAAAGATTACATCAGGATGTTTTCCAATGCCTCTCACTCTTTAGAGCCTAAAGAGACTAATGAAGCTAGAAATTATTTATAACTATAAGAAAGGGCTAAACACCATTCTTTGGTCATGTGATGTGATGAGATGATTCTAAAGTTAAGACTCATCTCATCACATCACTGTGATGATCACATGACCAAAGACATGTGACAATGACATGTTTAGCTCTGTTTAACAATTATAATATTAATATATAATTTCTAGTTTCATTAGTCTCTTCCAGGCAATCGTTAGTTACTCTGGCAGCAACATTGTTTCAGGAGCCACATCTGCATTGCTTCTAAGTAATCTAAGCTCTACACGCATGTGTATTTTTTTTTTTTAAAAAGCGCTGTTGGAAGTGTTTCTGTTTGCTTGGCTAAACGGAGTGACTATACACAAAATTGTGTGAATAGTACGAGCCGCTATACACAAAAATTTGTGGCTGGTCACGTGATTATTCTGCTTGTCACGTGATGTCTACTTCCTTTTGACTACATAATTAATGTTTGTGGAACTATCATTGTGTTCTCAGTAGTGTAGTGGTTAGTATCTCTGCCTGTCACGCGGTCGACTGGGGTTCGACTCCACGGCAGCATTTTTAAAAATTTTTATTTTATTTAAAATTTTTAATCAATCAATCAGGTGCCGTCTCCACAATGAAAGTTGGCTGCAATGGATCTCCAACACTGCCTGTCTCTTGCCTTGACTGTACATTCTGTCAGGCTGATGTTCGTCCATCTCTTGATGTTATTTTCCCACTTGTATGGTTGGTTAGTTAGTTAGTCGCAGTTCCAACTTCACAGCAACGGGTCATCCCCATTATGCTCCGTTCCTGTGCCAGTGAATATCACACAAAATGCTCCCCACTGCCCAATGTGAAAAGTGGAAAAGACAGGAGTCTCGACAAACAACAGCCCGCACAGATACACTGTGCATAATGCCGCCACCAGAATGTTAACACAATAGTCCCCCACAAAACACCCAGTTCATTTCTGATGGAATCGGCAGTCATTTTCCCAACTGGATGTTTCCTAGATGTTCACCCACACAGTCCACAAAATGCAGTTCATCATCAATGGCAGTGGCAGTCAACCAGAAGCCCAGCAGCCACGCATTTCTGCATAAGGCAAAAACCAGTCAACTATGGGACATAGCCATCTACCATCGCTCCGAACATGCAGTCACGTTCCAAAAAACCTCGGGCAGATTCAAAAACATTTCACACGAAAATCACAGCTCAGAGTGTCGCGCCATGCACTCACTCAGTAGCAGGGCGACGGAACCATCACGCCTCCTTAGTCGCCTCTTACGACATGCATGGTAGGCTGCAGTGTTGCTATTCTTTGCTTCCCTTATGGGCCCCGGCAACACACGGCAACAAAACAAAACAACTTGTATGGTTGTCTACCTCTTGCTCACTTGCCCTCCAGTATGGTGTTTATAAGGGTATCATGTCTTTTAACATGGTCGAAATATTTCACTTGTCTTCTCTTTATTTCTTTCACCAACTCTCTCTTCATTCCAGTTTTTTTAGAACTTCTGCATTTGATTGTTTTTGTTTCCATGAAATACGACCTTTTCGTCTGTATATCCACATCTCCAGGGCTTCTAAGCGACTTTCTAATTCTAGTTGCTTGTTTTAGGAACTAACTGTAGGTAGCAGAGTGTGTCCTTGTTGACAAATAATGAAATATTGTCTTTGACAGGTTTGAAGAAAAAGAACTTGCAAAAAAGGACAGACAAGAAGAGAGAATAATATTAATAATAATACTAATTAATAATAGTCTTCTTCAAATTTTTGTGAATAGCGGCTCGTACTAACTACTAACTTTTTTTTTTTTTTTTAGCATATCCCTTTACAGGACTTAGCTGTCAACACCAGCATCTTTCAGCTGTATGTTGATCTCTTGGCAAGATTACGCTCAGTAGTTTGCCATTGCTTTCTGAGCGGCCGGCTCAGTATCCCGCAAGTCACGAGCGGGGGTCGAACCGCCTCAGCTCTCGCTCCGCTACGAGACTGTGTGATAAACGGGATTACAGAGAGAAAGTGTTGTAACCCCACAGCCAGAGAGACCGGCAACTACTAACTACTATTCACAAAATGTAAATATAGCGGCTCTCTTACTCTTAGTCTTAGCCATAAGTCAACGCAAAGAATGGAAGTGGAAGAGAACTGAGAGAAGAAAGCAAACTTAACTGATGTTTCAAAACAACAAAAAACCATAAATGTCAACATTCTTTTCATTATTTAAGAAATTTGTTAAATATATAATAAAGAGTAAGACTAAGCATTTTGTACTGTCAATATTCATTCTGAAAAAAAAAAAAAAAACCGAAACACCAAGTTGTACCAACTCACAACACAGCCGGTGACCACCTGTCCGCCCACTTCTGCTACCCACCGTTGTCTGCCAGAGTTTTCGCCGACAAATGACAATAACTTCAGAACTTTCACCTGTATGTATCATTTATATAAACTTCACAATACAATAAATCCCCAACTTGCCGAAATAATTCCAAATATCCAAATCAGGTTGTTAAAGGATAGTTATGGAAGTTTTAATTCAAAGTACGATCACTGTATTAACCATTCAAATGTTGTTACTCAATAGTGCCTGAAATGAAACGTTTTTCAGTAATGGCAACTGGCACTTTGACTTACACAGTAACTTGTGGTGCTTGAGAATTCATGTAAAACAGTGGTTCTCAACCGGTGGGATTCACCCCCCACCCCTTTAGGGTTTCCATGGGGGGGGGGGGGAATTAAGATTATTTCAAGATCGCGTTAATACAAGAACCGATTACTTGATATTGCTTTCCCCTCCATACTTTACGGTTCTGTACGTCTCGCCCTACTAATATTCATTTTATAAAGTAAGTAGACCCACAAATCACGTTTTATGTGGATGTCTAGACTTGTTTTAGTATGTGCTATTAAATTTAGCTTCCATTATTACGTATACTGTGTAGGGGTGGGTGGGGGATTTTTAGGTAGGAAATACAAAAGGAGGAATGACGTTCTGAAAATATGGTGAAGGGGGGCACGGGCCAAAAAAAGGTTGAGGACCACTGATGTAAAATGTCTGAGCTCCGCGCTCAAAACATGCCAACTACTATACTATATGTCAACTACTATACCGAACACACGAAATATGCAATCCTGCGAATAAGTAACCAGCTATCTGATAAGCGTCCGTGAAAAAATGCTGAGGCGCTACATCGCCCCTGCACTCCAACATATAAAATGTTATCTTATTGTAAAATGTCTAATGAACAAACACAAAATAAAGTTCCTTGTTCCTGTGGATCCCTGCCCTTGGTAATTTCTAAAGAATTGAGTTCTACCTAGTATTTTCCTTTCCATGGACTATTATGAACACACCATCTGTAAGATAACCCATAAGTGAGTACGTAAGTTCTTCGTTGTTGCTGAATGTGCGAGTGTTACTGGTAGGTGCTATGTCTACACCATAAAGTAAGTATCTGTTCATTGAGCACCTCGACCGTTGCACGCTTAGTCTCTATAACCGTTAAGACAATCACGATGAAATCTTGAACCATTCGTTTCTGGTGGCGAGAGTGCACTGCTGAGCTGTAGCACTGGATAAATGATTGGATTCCTCTCGAGACGCCAGGAAACCTCCCCAACGCTGGAAAAGAGGAGACGGTGGGAAACCTCCCCAACGCTGGAAAAGAGAGACGATGGGAAACCTCCCCGACGATGGATAAGAGGGACGTGCAGGAAACCCCTCCGGCGCGGGACAAGAGGAGACGGTAGGAAACCTCCCCAACGCTGGAAAAGAGGAGACGGTGGGACCCCCCCCCCCCCCACGACGATGGATACGAGGGACGCGTAGGAAACCCCTCCGGCGCTGGAAAAGAGGAGACGGTAGGAAACCTCCCCAACGATGGACAAGAGAGACGATACAATCCGACCCCTACGCTTGACAAAAACAGCTGAACCAAGACCCAAGAAAACAAGCCCAAACGATAACAGGCAGCTCCCTCCCCCAGGGCAAGCCCAAGAAAACAGATGATAAAAGACAGCCCCTTCCCACCCCCCAGGGTCAGCCCCGGACAAGAAAACACCAAACGAGAGGAATGGGCAAACCGATAATGACAGCAGACACACCAGCAACAACGACAGAAGCAAAAAGGATGGCAAAAAAGAGGAACTCGGCCAGACATGCAGTAATAGAAGCTGTCCAACGCACAAAAGACCAGAAAACCTATACCGCACTATGAACCACCACAACTATAACCAACGTCATTGAGACGGGTTGAACGAGGTGGAAAGTTTTTTTTTTTTTTTTTCGAGAAAATCGGAATCGTGTATCGCACATGCCAAACAAACAAACAGTCGATGAACCTAGCACTCTGTGGGTCATTGTTACGCTTGTTTTGTTATATTATCTTCGGAGGACTGCAGCTTTTGTTTTAAATGGTAATTTTAAATAGAAATGAATTAGAGCAACTGCCACGTATCTTCTGCATCAGCTAGTGGGACAGTTATGATGGAAATTTACATATCTTGAGGTGTGCCAATTCCAATTCTTGAGAAAAGATGTTTCGGTCCCGTTCAACGGTCGACTTATCGATTTGATTATAGTTCGGGCCCTTATGGTGTGTCTCGTACCAGTGGCGTCACTGGGGTTGGTGTCACCCAGTGCGGTAAACTCTTGGTGTCACCCCTCTAGACTTTCACCATGGTCTTCTTCCGAGTGTTCCTGTACCATATATAATCGCATATAGTAATGTTTGTAAAATAAGTCAAAAAGTTAATAAGGACATAAGAAAGAAAACAAATTGAACAATATAACTTCAATACTTCAGGTAAAACATAAATAAAGAACTTCGACAAACTCAGACAAAGTTAAATTTTTGTTATTTTGCTATGTCTGCTTTGTCAAATTTGCAATTTTTTTATTTTGGTGTCGCCCCTTGATGGTGTCACCCGGTGCGGCCCGCACCCCCCTAGTGACGCCCCTGTCTCGTACTTCTTCTTTTGTAAACAGAAATGCGTATTTTCGATTCCTTGAAACTTGGATCTCAGGCCCTTCAGTTGGTCTTCCAATTGCGCTTTGTCGCTTGTTGTTAGGCGGATGGTAGCCTCACACTGCCTCCTGGCCTCTTTATAAGGTAGATTGGCTTCTGATAGCGATTTTTATGCTGTCTTTTTGGCAGGGGCAGCCGAGGTACCTGGCGCCGTGATTGCCGAGGCAGTTGACACACTTTCTGTTTGGGTTAGGCTTTCTGAAGTCAGTGTCGATTTTAGCATGAGGGCACTGGCTGTATCGGTGGGATCCAGCGCAGTATCTACAGATCTCCACCTCACTTTTGCACGCTCCACGGGTGTGCCAAACCTTCTGGCACTTAGAACACCGCAACACTCGATGTATGTAGTGTTCTGGGGCTTGTTCTCTTCTGTCCCATCTTAAGGAGTGAGCTTTCATCCAGTCCTCCGATGTGATGCTGACGGCTGTAGAGGGGGTTTTGTTCTTCCCAATGATCCTCTCTGCACTGGTAATGCTTAGTGTCCAGTTCTCTCTCGACAACATCTCCCTGATCTTATCATTTGTGAAATGGGTCTTAACTCGCTTGATGACCCATCGTTTGATCGTGCGATGTCGAGTGGCCCACTGATATGCCGTGGGGAAGCTTGATGTCGGCTTTCTCTTTTTGTGATATCTTCTTCATTAGTGTGGTGGTCTTTGAGTTCTTGTTGACGGAGACCACTACTCCATCAGGTGTCTTGAGCAGCTGGGTGATGCTGTGTCTTCCCAGCTCGTTCTCCAACAGACTCAGTATCTTGTCTGTTGGTAGCGCCGACAGTTTAGCCTCCCCAACGCTGGCTTGTTTCAGCAGGATTTTGGCTTACAGGAGTCGCAGTCAACACCAGCAATATTTGGCTGTTGTGATCTCTTGGCAAGTTTACGTTCAGTAGTTTGCCATTGCTTTCTGAACAACCGACACACACTCACACCATTCATTTCGTGAAAAGCCAATTCAAGAGATCTGCTGGTCAAATCGCCCGCACCTGTGTTTCGAACGCGGGTATACGGGATTACGAGCTGCGTCCGTAAACCCTTCACCATGAAAAACCAAAAAAATTATCCTTTACCAAAATCCAAACAATGTTTATTGCTGCGAAGAACTAGAATGAAAGAATGATTGACAGCGTACAAAATGAAAGAAACAGGTTTATGTAGAGGCTGCGAATCGTGTGGCTGTTTTTATTTCTCCTTGTTACATTTCAGAAACAGAACGTCAGAAGCAGATTCACAGCAAATGAAAGTACTAGAAAAGACTGCAGAAGATGTGCTTGTTATTTCTCAGTAGAATGATCAGAATCTAGACATACCTAATTGTTTCATTTCAGAAACAGAACGGCAGAAGCAGATACACAACAAATGGAAGAACTGGAAAAGGCTGCAGAAGATGAGATGTAGAGAGAGGCACTTCGCACAGACACGTTTGAGACTTAAGTTCGTAGTTCATGGTCGGTGTTCGATCGACCGCTAGATAATAGATATCTTGATTCGGAAACAAAATTGCTCGCAGCATGTTTTGCCAAAGTAAAATAAGACTACAGGATGTACAAAACACTCCAGATTAATAACTGAAATTAAAAAAAAATAATAATGATGATGAACAGGAACATAATCAATCAATCAATCAACATTATAGCTTTACAAAAATATTACTAGGGCAATATGCTATACGTTTTCGGCAGCCGAAATAGCTCAGTTGGGAGAGCGTTAGACTGAAGATCTAAAGGTCCCTGGTTCAATCCCGGGTTTCGGCAATCCGGTGGCCGCCACAAAAATATTTTTTTTCTTATTGTTAAAATTTCTTATCCCACACAATAAGCCGAAGTGGCGTAGTGATTGTAGTATACACAATAAAAGCAATTATGCTTGGCATATGATACCACAATCTTAAGTCTGAAAGCATATTCAGTAACCGCAGCGCTTGCCGTTGGTTGCAAAACAAACTATACGCTTGTTGTGATTGTAACAGATTTCACAAAGCGTGCTGGCAAAGGTGAAGACTGGCATTCTTCGTGCAGAACCACTCAGGTACCGTCTCCACGATGAAGGTTGGCTGCAATGGATCTCCAACACTGTCTATCTCTCGCCCTGACTGTACATTCTATCAGATTGATGTTCATCCATCTTTTGATGTTATCTTCCCATTTGTATCGTTGTCTACCTTTTGCCCGCTTGTCCTCAACATTGCCTTCCAGTATGGTTTTTTATTAGCGTATTATGTCTTTTAACGTGGCCGAAATATTTCACTTGCCTCTTTTTTATTTTGTGCAGAATAGCTCGCATCGATTCAGAGCACGCATCGGGTTGTGAGCGTTGGCTGAATCTTTTCTCCAGGACCCTCTGGTATGGTTGGAAATAAACAGACAGATTGGCTGGTGCATCATCGAGATGGTGATTTGGTGCATGATAAGGCAGATGTGGTGAAGGCCCTCTGGGAAAATTTGCATAATGCAGAAGAACAGATAGACTATCATGGTCCATGAGAATGCGGCACCAAGGGATGGTCAGATGATCTGGTCGACAGTCGTCACTATGAGGTAAAGCAAGACGGACATACAATCAGAATGCAACGGATGGCCCTGGAAAGGTTAACCCAGTCAACAAATGCCTACAGAAGTTGAATGTTTCAGCCTAAAGGCGCAAGTAAATAGGCACAACGCAATTACGTCTGAAAACCAAAAAAAAACTTCACAGAAGAAGAATATTGTAGTGGCCACCATTAGTATTGGAACTCTTCGCTGGCTGTTGAATATGAGGACTGCGCGCTAATGGAAATGTCCCGAGGTCAGTCATGTCGGTTCCTGCGAAAAAGTATCAGCGTTAATTATCTCTCGTATTTGCAGGAGTTAACACATACCTAACTTTTTATCTATATCCCGGAACAACACCGTTTGCGAAAACTAAGTGACAACTGCGAATCTACAACCATGGTCAGGCTGCGAGAACAGCAAGTTAAAAGGGGGTGGCAAAAACAAGAAAACTACGCAGGAAGCTAAAGGAGATTAATAAACCAACACAGACTTGGTGTCTTTAGCCGCTAGAAGCTGCGGGATTTACTGAGGAGGGGATCCGAGCACTTATGGACTGAATGGTTCGATGTGCAATGAGGATGATCTGTCGACTAACTAACTAACTTATCTATTTGAATAACGAAGACACAAACAATAGATTGTGCGATTTATTGTCAGGCATATCTCGCTGCATCTCGTCAGGTACATACTGCAGAAGTCACACAACATAAAGTAAAATAACTATATACATACATCTTTCAAGCTGAAATATACACATGGGACGCAGAGGTGTTTCCAAGGCACCAGGGCCGGGTTATATACTGGCCAAGACCTATTGACGCGTCCTTGTCGAGCGTCCTGGGCAACAGGTCCCTTCGGGGTCCTGGCTAAAGTCAGTAGGATCGCTGATTCCTCCGAAGTCGGAGAGTGTCTGCCTGTACGGCGAGGAACCACCAGTCTGCACACCAATAAGCCAGACATGGGACAACGGATACTCACGCAAAACTCAGGTCCTGTATGACATCACACTGATGTTGGACAACAGGATGCCTTCATCCGACATACAGGACTTCGCGTTGGAGCTCAAGTCAACGAACACAAGCAAGCAAGCAAATATACACATGTTCTCACAGTAATATCAGTTGTATTACCATGGTAATTTTAAATTGACTATCATATCTTTCTGTTTGCACAAAACTGGCCTATGGAGATGAATCATTGTGGCTTCTGCAAACTTTAACAAACGACTACTTTATGTATGAAACGACACGCGAAAAGCGCTGTCTCTATCAGTTACGTGACCGGTTTCCAAGACATTACGTGCAATGGACGACACCGGAAATTTGTAATTGTGGTATGTCTGCCTTCCCATGATCCCATCGCCTGTGTGTAGTATCTTGTCAATCCAGCTGGGTATGTGTTCAACAACCCTGCTGTGTAACTGCCGCTCTGTGCTGCCGATGTAAGTAGACTCGCACTTGCACGTGAATTGGTAAATGTAATTGGATTTGGCGTACAGAGGGGTAGATTCTTTTACTGCAGGGGTGGGAATATGTGTGGTTATGTACCTAATAACTTGAGTTGCACAGAATGTTCGGCAGACTGCTGTAATGGGCCGGTCTTGTAGACGTTGCATTATGTCATCCCCTCGAAAGGTTAGCTGGATAAATACCTTGAGCCTAGGGATTGTAATTACGTCTGGTTTTGGTGTCGGCTGTTGGCAGTGGCGCTTTATAAATCCTGTGGAGTACCCATTCAGGTGTTGGACATTCTTCAGAGTTTCAAATTCCTCTGTCAGTGTGTCCTGGGTGCATATCTTCCTAGCACGGTCAAACATGGTCCTTACTAAGCCCCGTTTATAATGGACAGGTACGAAGCTATGAAAATGTAAGTATTGGCCAGTCCATGTTTCTTTGCGGTGCACGGATCTTTGAATCGTGCCGTCTGCTCTACGTCTCATTAGGATATCTAGGAACGGTAACGCTTCGCTGTGTTCGTGTTCCATAGAGAGGTTTTTACGCGCCATGTTCATTATGGCCTGGAACGATGTTGCTTGTAACTCGTCTGTGGTGATAATTAATATATCGTCCACATAACAACGGTAGAAGACCAAGTTTTTATCTATATCCTGTTGCAGCCGTTACCTCTCTTGACATAGTCATTTGTGCGCTTTTATTCCACGCAATGGTAGAATTATTCTCCTATCCGTACTATGTAGTGAAGAGATTACGACCACAATTCGTTGTCCCGCATACCGTGTTCATAACACAGCGGTTGGTGATTTGGAAGCAGATTGCCTAGTGCTGATTTTCATATGAGGGTATGAGTGTCGGCCGCTCAGAACACAATGGTAAACTACTGAACGTAAACTTGCCAAGAAATGACAAACAGCCAAAAATGCTGGGAATGACTGCGATGTCATGTAAAGGATTGATTGATTGATTTAGGAACCGACATCACAGCATTCGGGGCATTCCCATAAGCGCTCCGCCCCCATCCTCAGCAGCCAGCGAAGAGTTCCAACACTAATAGTTATGTAAAGGATATGCAACTAACCTTTGAACAGCAATGAGGTCAACAAGGCGTCATGAAATGGGTAGTGGTTATTTTTCTGGGAAGATAATACAGCGAGAAAGGAATCAGGCCACTCCATATAATTATGTGGTGGTTTAGTTTAGTCGACGGATCAACATCACGGCACACGGGTGTAATCTATAAGTGCTCCGTTCTACTCCTAACTCAAGCCTGAGTCCGGAGAAACTCAGCTCGGTGCATGAACTCAGTAGCACCGGCGAGGATCCTGAAATACTTTGGGTAGATCTTTAACTCAAAATTTTACCTGGGCAGTGCTGTTAGGCTACTCTTTTTCGATAACTGCCAAGGGGTTTTTACGTGTGCAACAATACACACGGGCGTCCGATCTCACTACCCAGAGACCAGGGGACATTTTTGTTACTAGAAGTCCACATGAAAACAACCCGGAACCTCCAGCACTCAAGACGGACACCATACCTTGAGACCACTCAGCCGCGCCCCCCCCCCCCCTGTGGTGGACTAGAATAGAAATCTCATCGCAACAACAGTATCTGCCACTGGAATGAATATATTTACTACCGCTGAAGTCGGAGTGGGCTCATTAGATGGCGATGGACACTGGTAATAGGGACAGCTAATCCACATGCAAACATCATTCCAGTGCACTAGAACTGGTGGTAGCAACAACAACAAATACCTGTGTCTTTTAAAACAGTAATGGAACACTGGTTCCCGAAGGCGAGGCAGGAGTATCAACGTGGCGGTGGCCACGGACATAAGATACACGCTGGACATGAAAATGGAAGAATCAGGGGATCTGACAGGGTGTCAAAATTTGTCATTCAACACTGACGTCATTATACTGGAACCATGGCCATGACCGTGTGTGGTCAGTTTCCTTCAGAAGATGTCGAAGAGTATGGAAACTTAGTTTCTGTGACGAGTTAGTTACATCAGCTTCCACTCCGTCCTCTACTATAACCCTTCCTGCTAGTACAAAATGTATGACTGATTCCACCAGTCGCAGCTGCCTGTGGTCATCGATTTGTGTTTTCTCGTACAAAAGGCGGTCAATTGTAAACAGTATCTGTCTTCCTTGTTTAACCTCAGTGTTCTCCCCTGGAGTCAGAGATAGCTAGAATGAACCTTCCGCAGCATCGACTGGGATATTATTTTTTTTGGTTTATTTTGTTGCGTTTGCTCGCTCGCTTTGAACTCATGCGTAGTCCATACACGTAGTAGCACGGGGCTGATGTTTGCGTGTGGATTAGCTTTCCCTATTACCAGTGTTCCTCGCAATAGCGAGGTGAACCCACTCTGACTTCAGAGGTACTGGTAAATTTGTAATTTACATACCCAAGTCAGGGACGAGAAGACATTTTAGTTCAACTGAACGATGTAGGTGTTAAATCCGCTACCTTGGCATCAAAACCCCGGATGTGCGCTCATATCAGTTATATTGACTTAAAAAGTCGCTTAAAAGTCGACAGGGTCGATGTCACAGCCTCACTGTAGTCATATTATCTGGTAAACTAACATTAGTTAATAAAGATTGGCCAAGGGCTACAACTCCCGCCCAAAGGGAAAGAAGTAAGACCCTCGAAGGCCAGAGTATTCCAGAACCTTCTCGAAGGACTGGTCAGTGAGTCCACTGTCCCGTGGACACTGATGTGGCCCGCCTATTGCGGGGTCCACGAGAAACTCGAACAGAGTTACCACCCGTGTCGGATTGCGACACGTGTGGATGGGCAGAGAGAGACGGGACATCGAAGAGGCAACAGGGCCTGCCTTAGAGGGACTCAATAGTTTAGACTTTATAGTTTAGACCCATGTGGGGTTTATAGACTTATGCTAGATAGTATGCTTAGAATGTTTGATGATGTTGAACTGTGTGATGATGTTAAACCTCTGTGATATGCGATTCAGTGCGGCTTGTTAAACCCACTGCGCCAACGCACTGTATATTGAAATACAATAAATGTTAGATATTATAGCTAACTGAGTTATTGCTGCCTGTATGAGCCCGAGCTCAGATACCTAGACATACAACACGCTGACAGTCGACTTCATTGCAACGGGTCTTTATCCCATATGGTGCAGTCTCTTTCCGCAAGCACGAACTCCGTAGCTCCAGCGACGACCCCCAAAGAGTCTAAATAAATGCACTCATGAACTGAAGGGTGCGGCCCAGAATCGTACCCACAACCTTCGGAGCCCAAGTCCGATGGCTCGACTACTTCACCACAGAGGCTCCCAAGTTATATTGACTGCCTTGTTGAATGGGGTCTACGGAAACTGCCTAAAACATTGTGTATAGATGTGAAGTTTATACAAGAGACAACATTGCGGACACGAACGAAAAAGGAGAAGTATATCGGGTAAAGAAATATAATATTGATATTTTCTTCTTCTTTAGTTCACTTGAAAATTTTCTGTATCTGCAATGTGGTTTCTTGTAAAAACTTTAGCTATTTTAGTTCACCCAGTGGTCCATAAAGTTTATCTTTCACTATTGCTGCCAGTTATGTTCCCTTGTAGGGCATGTCTGATGTCACTCGTACCTTAGACTGGGTCAACAAAGAATTGGACTTAACTGAGAGGCCTGATGGCGAGGGACACTGGTAATAAGGAAAGCTAGCTCACACTAAAAAAAAAATCAGTCTGGCATGGACTACATTCTAGCTCAAACGAGTAAACGGAACCTCTCAAAAGATTAAAAAAAGAATTTTTAGACCTAATTGCTGTGACTTCCCATCAAGCAAGTTGATCTTAGATGGGCAATATCATTAGCAAAGTCTAGATCATTGAACTGCTATGTCAGAATCCATTAAATCTCATTTCTCGCGGTAGTTATTCTTTTCATAATTTAGTCAATAAGAATAATAAAGGTAACAAAAGATACCTATCGGTCTCCTGTTCTCATTTCTAACTAATTTGTTTTATCTTCATGAAGAACTCCGATTGCTGAGGACTTTCTTTCCTAATCCTAGTCTAAAACACGTGCAACAGAGTAACAAAAAGACCAAAAAAAAACCACCTTAGGTTGATGTGGCAAAACATGTTATGACCTGCAGAGTCAAGCAATAATTTAACATCTAAGGATTTCAGAAATTTTGTTTGATTCATTAAGAAATTTTATTCAACCAAATATGAATTTTTTTTTTGAAACAACATAGTCAGATTGAAACAAATAACTGCATTCACATTAATCCACTCAGTTATTTAAATTAAAAAAAAAAAACACCAGTAATGTCAATGAGAAGAATAATTGTTTGCAATTACAATGCTACCAGATTGCAACCAGCCTTACATCGGTTGTCTCTTGTATATACTTCATATGTGCTCTTTCACACAAACTTCACATGATCACAGACAGAACTAGATACATCAACCTGTACACAGATTTTGAAAGATTTACAGTAATACACATGAAAACTGTCTTCGCCATATTTACCACTTACTACTGGAAAACAAGCCATATTTACCATTCATTAATTGAAAAATAAGCAATAAACACCATTCACTAAGAAAGCCATGTATACCATTCACTAAGAAAGCCATATATACACCATTCACTAAGAAAGCCATAAACACCATTCACTAAGAAAGCCATATATACCATTCACTAAGAAAGCCATATATACCATTCACTAAGAAAGCCATATATACCGTTCACTAAGACAGCCATAAACGCCATTCACTAAGAAGGCCATATATACCATTGACTAAGAAAGCCATAAACACCATTCACTAAGAAAGCCATATATACCATTCACTAAAAAAAGCCATAAACATCATTCACTAAGAAAACAAAATACACATCTAGTATTGTAACAACTGATGCAAGCTTAAATTGTTAGATGCTTCCACCACAGAAACTGCTGTGATTGATCACATTTTGGACTGATTATACAGCTCTGTGATCAAGCCCTAAACATTCAATGGTGTTTTGTCTTCTGCTGATCTCCTAAATGCAGCATAGATCTGTAGTGACAGGCTTCTGAATGTGGGTGATGAAGCGTGTTGTGACTTCTTCTGCTGGGATTGTTGCCTAAAAGAAATCTGACTAGTCGATTTTCATGATTTAAATTTTGTCACACTTATAATAAAATACCATTAACAGTTTTCTTCTTATAACCCTAGACATTTCAAATGATCAGTTTTATACACATATGTGACTAGTTTTGATGTTGACATTAGGAAAATGTTCAAAATTATTCTATCAACATTAGCACGCAGTTGTTAATTTTGAAGTTAAGCCATATTATTTAAAGTTTAAAACAAAAATATTTTCACTTTCGTATGCACAAACACAAGTTTAATTATAATGTTGCGTGCCCTTTGCAGGAAGTTGCAATTAACCCCAATCCCAAGTTGAGATACTAGGAAATTTTACATTATGTAGTCTGCCGTCTCCGCGGTGATGGTTACGGATGCAATTTGTAATCCCTCATACTTATCAAATTGGCTAACTGATCATAATTGCAGGTTGCACAAAGAAATATTTTGTTGCAGCAAACAATACAGCACTAATTACCCCTGGTAAATAAACTGATTGTAATGATGTGTGACAGTTATCATCCACTGCTGAAGTATTAAGGTCATTCAAAAAAGATCCACAAAATTATCAGGTACTGATATGCACTCACAGAAGATACACAAAACTAATGGAAATTATTTCAAACATGTGTTTATGATTTCCATTTACTTTGAATGGCTTTTATTGATATACAGGATCTTATATAAGCAGGTTTGCAGGTAAGCAAGCATGTTTAATTTCTATCAGAAATTTACAGAACATCATATGAACCCAGACACACTTCCAGCTGTTTAAACTACACTAAATTTTCTATATTACCATATTCAACACACAGACATTTCCAGATACTCATATTCAAGTTATATCACTTTCCAGATCACCATATCAAAACATGCAAATATCCAGTTTATAACAACAACAAAACAGCTTTACAGATGACGCTTAGACAGCAAACTTTTCAACCACCCTTATATTTTGTTTCTATGAATCCAACCACTGGTTTCTCTCCAGAAACCACCAGTCTCTCTCCAGGAACCCCCAGTCTCTCTACAGGTTCTCCCAGTCTCTTTCCAGGAACCACCAATCCCTCTCCAGGAACACCCAGTCTCTCTCCAGGTTTCCCCAGAGGCATGAGGGCATAACTACAAATGATATCCCTTCAGAGAAATTGTGCCAAAACATTTCAAATGCCCTTCAGATTCTGTATGTAACATCTAGTATTTAATTAGCTGGCTGTTTTGATGTAAAGTCTAATATTAGATCTGGGGAAGTTTTGCTGCTATTCTTTATTCCACTAACATATATTTACTAAAATTTAGCCTGTAATGCAAGTAAATATGATAAAAACTGTCAGATATGACTGAGCTACTGCATGATTGGGACTCTCCATGGTGAAGTGGTCAAGCCGTCTGACTCGGGCTCCGAAGGTTGTGCGTTCAATACTGAGACACGTCCTTCGGTTCACGAGAGCATTGTTTAGGAGATTCTCGAGGGTCATCGCTGAAGCTACGGAGTTCGTGTTTTGTGTGAAGCTTCTTGCTTATGCGGAAAGAGACTGAGCCATAAGGGATAAAAACCCGGTGCAATGAAGTCGACCCTGTCGACTTGATTAAAATGACAATAAATGGTACAACCTGCTTTCTGTTAGAACCAAATGCTTTGCGGCACTCACGAAACCGAACACCCACCATTGTGCCAACTGCTTCAGATGAAGGAGTGTAATTGGGAGGGTGCAAGCCTTATCCTGGTGCGAGGAAATGCAACCTTAAGACTAAATGTCATAGCAGGGCAGACCAGGCCTTAAGCCTTGGTTGGTAACTGGTCTAGGATCGAAGCTCCGACAGGTAGACAGAGTATTCCTTTGCTGATCCAGCAGCTTGTCTTGGTCTTACCTTTCCTCTAAAGTCAACTAGGCAGACCGAGAGATGGATCATGCTGCATGGGCAACACGTCTCTACCATTCAGCCCCGACTTTGTGCTATGGAGAGGTAAAACTCCATCCATGGTTTGGTTCTAGTGATACCTTTTTGAAGCACAATGCAATAAACTATCGTTTGTCAAGACAGCCAGTGCCAGTGTTTATAAAAAAAACACTTGTTTTACTGATACACAAATTGATCAATTATGTATAAATTATGTGTGGTTTTTGTTTGTGAGACCGATGCAGAAGTTAATATTCCACAACAGGAATAGTTTACTACTGATATCTTATATTTTGTATTTGTTGAGGAAACTTACAATATTTAAATATAAGTTAATAAAAGTAACTTTAACAGTTAAAAAATAGCTAGTTGCTTGTCCTTTTACAGGATACTGCAATCAACCCCAGTATTGACTGGCTGTTTGTGACATACTATACAATGTTAGTTCAGTAGTTTACCATTGCTTTCTGAATGGCCAATGCCTCAAACCATCAAAATCAACTCAAAGTGGTCAGCTCCCAAATCGCCAGTGGCTGACATTAAACCCTCAACTTGGCAGATGAGGAATTATGAAATGCAGTTTCATTATTCCCTAAGCCACAGTACCAGTTTAATAGTTAATCAATTTCAATACACTGTAAATGTTTTTACAGCTTTAAATGGTGATTTACACATAGTAAACTATAAGTAAGTAAAGGACCCTGTTGCACACCTTAAGGCATATGGTGCTAAATCCATATATCTGTAAACTAAATGGCACTCCAGAGGCGATGTGGTCAATATCAATCAAGCTGTCTTTGCTTCCCCAGACATTTCCTGGTACCTATTTTAGGCTGGGTCGACCTGGGAGCCAGTCCAATTTAACAAAATCCACTTACAAAACTCTGTCATAGATAGAGTCAGTTAACTTGGATGGGTTCTCTAAACGAAGTAAACTCTAGAACAGATAGAGTCAGTTAACTTGGATGGGTTCTCTAGAAGAAGGAAAGTCTACAACAGATAGAGCCAATTAACTTGGATGGGTTCTCTAGAAGAAGTAAACTCTAATACAGTTAGAGTCAGTTAACTTGGATGGATTCTCTAGAAGAAGTAAACTCTAGAACAGATAGATTCAGTAGACTTGGATGGGTTCTCTAGAAGAAGTAAAGTCTAAAACAGTTAGAGTCAGTTAACTTGGATGGGTTCTCCAATGAATGTCAAAGTCAGACATATTGACCTTTGAGTGAGAGAGGTGTGATGCATATCTCTCAACAGAGCAAAGAAAGACATTCATTCATACACATAACACACACTATCTGCGATGACTGCCTGTACACTAAACTGCATATAACAGTTAAAGTAATCTTACATGCACATTTGTGTACAGCTGTCCATACTGCAGACATCTTTCCAACACTGATCTACTACTGTACAGAACATTAAATTCATTGAACATATTTAGGAATAACAGCTTTTATACTTTCAGTTAATAATAATTTAAATAATGTCATAAAAGAAACAAGCAGTTTATGGAAATCTACACGTCAGAGAATATATGTGGCCTTTACCGCAGATGAATCAGTTTCAACTGTTCCCGATTGCCTTTCTGATACTCTGTACCAAAGTTCTGGGATACAGTGGGGCGTGGCGCTCAAATATAGGATCAAATTATCACCCTCACCTGTGGCTTGGTGAAATGTACTTTCGCAATTACCCAACACACCAAGTGCCTGAAATCAGCAGCGGGCATTTCTGAAACAGATCGCTCCACGTTGTTGTCGATGGTATGGGGCTTAAGTCTATCAGAAAGCAATAGCAGACTTGTGGCTGACATGGGTAAATTATCTAACACACCTTTAATCCCGTCCTGAACCATTTGTATTATGGTTTTCCGTTTCACTTCCCCTGTGTGTGTGCTTGCATGACTTAGTATATGTGAGCTGTATCACACCACATCCTTCAGCCAGTTTCTGCCATAGGATCATCTGTATCTTTTAATAAATACAAAGTATTTGTAGGTGGTAGGGAGATGTGGTCAATACTATTATTTACAAAATGTCCAAGTACCCATTTTTGGCAGGGGTTGATCCAGGACAAATTTTAAAAATTCCCCTTAATGGGGAGACGAAGATGGACCACCAGGACTGTTCATAAACATTCGTAGCGATTGGATGTAATAGTTTACCTTTAACTTCCACATTCACATTAAAAGACTAAGATGCTATGGTAGGTAGCTAGTCTAATTGTTGGAAATATTTCCTGAACAAACGTTCTTTACCGTCTGTTCTTAATGAGTTCCAACTGTCTAGGAATATCTGGGGATTGGATGTAACAGTTTCCCTTTGACTTCCACATTCATATTAAAAGACTAACATGCTTTGGTGAGTAGCTAGTTAGAAATATTTTCTGAGCAAATGTTCGTTCCCGCATGCTCTTAATGATTTCCAACTGTCTAGGAATCTTCACCAGGCACAACATATCACAGAAATCTTGGTTATCAAATGTTACGTATTTATCACCACCATGTGCTTGCCTGTAAGCAGGCCTTCATGGCTCGTCATCTCACACATCACCAGTCTATGACCAGGGCTGTGCTCTTGCCCAGATTATGCCAAAATGACCAAGTCATCCAGGTATTTATGACTTACATGCATATGTTGCCACAGAAAGGTGCATGTTCTCAGCATGTTTACTAGATCAGGGGAAGGAAGGAAAAAAAAGAGAGAGAGAGAGAGAGAGAGAGAGAGAGAGAGAGAGAGAGAGAGAGAGAGAGAGAGAGAGAGAGAGAGAGAGAGAGAGAGAGAGAGAGAGAGAGAGAGAGAAAGAGAGAGGAACTAAATGTAGCACCATAAGCTATACAAAAATATAACAGACGGAAGAATTACTGTACAAATGTGTGTGTGTGTAAGAACTTTTGGGGGTGCAGTAATTTGGAGATGAATGATGGTAGTTTCACGACCGATACTATTGATGGAATGGGAACTATTAGGTCCTCACATAATCAAAAGGGACGGTCAGATACAGCCTTCACCGTATTTCATCCTCACAAAATTCTGAAAATTATCTGGTACTTCTGTCCTTTTTCCAGGGAAGTACATCACACCTAGTATATGCAACTTAAAGATCAGTGTGTGAAGGTTTGCTTCCTCAAGACAGATTCGATTCCAGGTGACAGGCTCCATGTACCCACGGGTATATTTGCTTTCCTAACAGATTGGATTCCAGGTGACAGGCTCCATGTACCCACGGGTATATTTGCTTCCTCAAGACAGATTTGATTCCAGGTGACAGGCTCCATGTACCCACGGGTATATTTGCTTTCCTAACAGATTGGATTCCAGGTGACAGGCTCCATGTACCCACGGGTATATTTGCTTTCCTAACAGATTGGATTCCAGGTGACAGGCTCCATGTACCCACGGGTATATTTGCTTTCCTAACAGATTGGATTCCAGGTGACAGGCTCCATGTACCCACGGGTATATTTGCTTTCCTAACAATTTTGCCATAGCAGTGGCCATATGGTCTACGCTTGACAACTTCCAACTGTCACATGATTTATAACGTGCACAAATTGCATGTGGGATCTCCTGTTTTTCACCCTTATCTGAAAAGGCTAGGTATCAGATCTCACTACTGGGAAGAAACTGGATATGTCAGGCGAAAGGTGCAAATATTGCAACTCTGCTGTAAACAGGCACAATTACATCTAAAACAACATTCCAGACGAACATAGAAGAAGGATCTCACAACTCAAGAAATCAGAGGGGTGTGTGACATAAGATGATGATTCTTGGAAACATTCCCAGCCCTAAGCTCAGATCTTCAGTGCCTGAGTAGACACCACAAACTCCTTATCCAGTGTGGAATAGTCGTTACTACACTTGCCTGCCAGGTCAGTGGTTCAGGTTAAAACCCCTAAAGAGATAGAGATTATTTTTTTCCCTATCTTAACGACTTAAAAATGGGTACCAGAATATTTTCAGGGAATTTCCTGAGAAGGGAAGGCGACAAGGAAGGGAAGTAACCACCACACCTCATATATCATGACTTAGAATATGTGAAAGTCTAACATTTCACACCCCAGTGGCAGTATTTGCTGCTGGACCACCTTTACCTTAGATGACTAAGGTTAAGAGGCTGGGTGAACCACAATAAAATAATCCGGTCCCTTCCTGGTAACGAATGCGTAAAACAAGAAAATAACACTAACCACTATTTTGAGCCAGCTCTGTGGCATGGGGTTATGAACGCAATTTGCAATCTTGCATTCGAAACACAGCAACGGGCGATTTGGAAGCAGGCTGCCGTGCACCGGTTTTCATACAATAGTATGAGTGCCTGTCAATAAGAAAGCAATGTCAAACCACTGAGCGTAAACTTACCAAGAAATCACAGCCAGCCATAAAATGCTGGGTTTGACTGCGTAATCCTGTAAAGGATATGCAAATAACTAACCAACCAACCACTATGGCTATTGTTACAAGTCTTGCTGTGGTTATTTTTATGCAAATGGCATATTCCTATTGATTGCCTATTCAGATAAGGGTTAAAAAAAAAAAAAGGAGCTTTTGTGTAAATAATGCCCAGTAACAAAAAAGCTTTGGCATTTGGAAACTAAAGAGTAGGTTGAATAGATTGCTGTCCTGGCTAAATTTCCAAATGAGAAAACGTACCCACAATGTATGATTCTGGTACGGACACATGGAGATCCTTGTCAGTGTTATGTAGTACGTACACTGAGCTGAGAACCTCTTAATATAAAAAAAAGTGAAGGGCATCTGAACATTTATGGATAATTTGACGATGATGGTCTGTGAATGTAACCAACCAACCAAGCACTTTATGTTTCCACAAATTTGATACAGCAGTGAAAAGATAATCCCACATGAATTCCACGTTTGATAAACGAGGCAGAACTTTGCAACCAGTGAAATAATTATACATTACAGTCCTTGTTAGTATTTCTGAGTGCCATTTGAATAGTTCTTAACTGAAGCTCCCAATTGTCAAGAAGTAAAGCCATTCATTTAAAAAATATCTGGGCACATAATGTACTAACCGCCTTCCAGTGCTTTTATACATGTCAATCATGCAAATGGACCAATAATATTACAAGAGTGGCTGCTGGGAGGGATGGGCTTGATACATTGTCATGCTAGGGACTCTGCCTTGACTGTAGCCCACCCCTTGGCCACCAAATTGCTGCTGCACTGGTAGGACAGAAGGATGGCTTCCATTCATGACTGGCAGTGATGGAGCGGATCCAGCTGATGGCAAAGAGTAACTCTGCATCTGAGGTGGAGTACTGTGACTGTTGGAATAGATAGAATTAACACTAACTTTACAAACATAATTAGTGCAATAACATTACTGTTGAAGCAGTTATGTTGCAGCAGTACTTCTAAAGGTTCAAAATGATAGAAAGAAGAGAAACAGTTGTTGGTAGAAAGGTATCATTATGTGGCATATTCATTTAGTTTGATGCGTCATGTTGATAATTGCTGCATGCGCATACACAGTTTTACTCCTATGTGGTATTGAAAATATCAGCCTTGTTTGAAGATTGCACCACAAAAGAACAGCGGGCTGTTGGGAGAATTTTTGGTTCAGAAATCTAACCACCAAGGATATATAAGGAAATGTTGCCTATCTATAGTGGCAATAGTTTGCCGCAAAAAGTGGTACACAAATGGATGGTTTCTCAAGAAAATTCACAAATTTTTGAAGACTGACCTGGTCGCTCTGTATAGATTGCAGAGAATCAACTCTGTGGTGGGTAGAGGCAATTATTTGAGGTAACAGGTAGGTAATGATAGACAGCATTGCAACTGCAGTTGGACGTTCTCAGGGTTTAGCTGTAACACAATGCATGTGTTGAATTTCTGGGTGCCCGGCCAATTGACAGAAAAATACAAAATTAACAGAATGAATGAGGCTTTCCTTGGAACATCAGAAGGAGCTCTTGGTTTTAAACATGTGGCCGGTTCAACCCCTACACTGGACTAAAATGTTGACCTGTCGTCCTTGACTTGGGGACGTCAATTACAAGTACCTCTGAAGTCGGAGTGAGTTCACCTGATGGCGAGGGACACTGTTAATAAGGAAAGCTAACCCACATGCAAAATTCAGTCCATCACTACTATGAATAATGTGTATGGACTACACTTGAGTTCAAAGTGAGCAAGCGCAAAGAAAAAAAAAATAAACATGGTGTGCTGATGCCGAGGTTGTGGGTTCAACCCTTACACCAGTCAGCAGGACTAAAATGTTGAGTTTTCCTATTTGACTTGGGGATATAAACTACAAGCACCTATGAAGTCGGAGAGGGTTTGCCTGATGGTGACAGACACTGGTAATAATGAAAGCTAATCCACACACAAAAATCAATCAAGTGCACTAAACAAGTACTAGCACGTGTATGGGCTACACTTGAGCTTACAGCGAGCAGAATGAAGGAGAAGACATACTCAACAGGGCTGTTACACGGGGTGAAACCACACACCAGTATCTGAATTAATGTCTGATGTTATTTCAGTGACCTCAGGTGTTCCCCAGGAACTGAAATAAATCAACTTAGTACATACAACACAGTGCACCAATACACACTACTCACATGATAGTGTCCATCTAAACAACTAAACTCAGCTCATCTACAGTAACCACATACAGCCCACCCACAACAAGTACACAGCCCACCTACAGCATGTACACACAGCCCACCTACAGCAAGAACACACATCCCACCTACACAGCACACCTACTGCAATTACACAGCTAATCTAGGACAAACAGAATGTTGTACCAACTATCAGACTCCATCCAGGACAAACAGAATGTTGTACCAACCATCAGACTTCATCCAGGACAAACAGGATATGATACCACCTACCCAACAAGCTAGCTGGTTACTGATGAATCAACCATAAACCTATGGAAACCCATTTAACAACAAACTGTTTTAACGGACAACTGCTTTCAATCAACAATCTTACCCATGGAAAGACTGCTGACTAGATGGTGCCATCTGGGTCTGCGAGTAAGTTTGTGAGGGCTGAGGCCCAACCATGCTGGCAGCCAAGGCCATGTTGGGTTGGTTCTGAGCTGAATGACCAGCCATTCCTCCAGGAACAATGTAAGGGTGCTGACTGCCATACATCTGAGGCAGAAAAGATTATGGCAAATTGCTGATATTTTATCACTGATTGAAATAGGCTGAAATCTGCTGTTATTAGAGTTGATATTTTATCACTGATTGAAATAGACTGAAATCTGCTGTAGTTACAGTTGATATTTTATCACTGATTGAAATAGACTGAAATCTGCTGCAACTACAGTTGATATTTTATCACTGATTGAAATAGACTGAAATCTGCTGTAATTACAGTTGATATTTTATCACTGATTGAAATAGACTGAAATCTGCTGCAACTACAGTTGATATTTTATCACTGATTGAAATAGACTGAAATCTGCTGTAATTACAGTTGATATTTTATCACTGATTGACATAGACTGAAATGTGCTGTAGTTACTGGATCCAAGTTCAGTAAAAGACATAAGCCATAATATAGTTCTTCTGCTGCGTGTCACCTTCCAATAGAGTAGAAACCCTCAACCAACTCATACAAAGCCCTTTGTGGACTTGTTCATGATTGACCACTAAAGTTTTCTATGGGTTGAGGTTGCGAATCTCATACCAACCCACTTTAGTTGCCTATTAAGACATGCATGATATGTTACTGTGTTACTATGTTTGGCTTCACTTATGGGTCTGGTAACACAAAGCTGCATGATATAGTTTCCGACTGTATATTTTCATAAACCAATTGTGTCTTGATAAAACTATTATATCTAATTTAAGTAACAGATGTGAGTCATGATACAATTGTTGTATCTAGTTCAGTAACATATGTAAGTCATGACACAACTGTTGTAACTAGTTCAGTAACAGATGTGAGTCCTGATACAAATGTTGTATCTAGTTCAGTAACAGATGTGAGTGCTGATACAAGTGTTGTATCTAGTTAGTAACAGATGTGAGTCCTGATACAAGTGTTGTATGTGGTTCAGTAACAGATGTGAGTTATGACACAATTGTTGTATCTAGTTAAGTAACAGATGTGAGTCCTGGCAAGTGTTGTATGTGGTTCAGTAACAGATGTGTCATGACATAAGTGTTGTATCTAGTTCAGTAACAGATATGAGTCATGACACAATTGTTGTATCTGGTTCAATAACAAATGTGAGTCATAACACAATTGTTGTATGTGGTTCAGTGACAGATGTGTCATGACACAAGTGTTGTATCTAGTTCAATAACAAATGTGAGTCATGACACAATTGTTGTATGTGGTTCAGCGACAGATGTGAGTCATGACTTAAGTGTTGTATCTAGTTCAGTAACAGATATGAGTGCTTGCTTGCTTGCTTGTGTTTGCTGGCTTGAGCTCCAATGCGAAGTCCTGTATGTCGGATGAAGGCATCCTGTTGTCCAACATCAGTGTGATGTCATAAAGGACCTGAGGTTTGCGTGAGTATCCGTTGTCCTATGTCTGGCTTATTGGTGTGCAGACTGGTGGTTCCTCGCCGTACAGGCAGACTCTCTCCGAATTGGAGGAATCGGCGATCCTACTGACTTTAGCCAGGACCCAGAAGGGACCTGTTGCCCAGGATGCTCGACGAGCACGAGTCAATAGGTCTTGGCCAGTATATAACCCGGCCCTGGTGCCTTGGAAACACCTCTGAGTCATGATACAATTGTTGTGTCTAGTTCAGTGACAGATGTGAGTCATGACATAAGTGTTGTATCTAGTTCAGTAACAGATGTGAGTCATGATACAATTGTTTTATTTGGTTCAATAACAAATGTGAGTCATGACACAATTGTTGTATCTGGTTCAGTAACAGATGTGTATCATGAGTTAAGTATGGTATAAAAGTAAAAAACAAAAAACAAAAACAGTAAAGAACACACCCTGAGCCTAGACATATGTTGCTAGTCCTATATTTGTCTAGATTTCTAGACCACCTGACACTCAGCGGGAGATGTGACCAATTCCACGCCGGCTGCGTTTAGTTCCCAGGACATCTCCTGGTACCCAGTTAACGCTGGGTCAAACTGGCAACAAAGTACATTAAAAAAAAATTTGCCTCTATGGGGATTCGACCACATTACCACTTGGCTGGCAGGCAAACATAGTATTTTTGTTTTGTTATTTTTGTTCTCATATCCTTTACAGGACATCACTGTCAACATCAGCATCTTTCAGCTGATTGTTGATTTCTTGGCAAGATTACGCTCAGTAGTTTGTCATTGCTTTCTGAGCGGCCGGCTCACATACCCCGTAAGTTACCGACGTGAAGAGAACCGCTACCAATTCTCGCGCACGTCACGCTACTCATGAGAGTATACAGGATTACAGAGAAAGTCGTGTAACCCCTAGACCAGCAAACATAGTATAGTTGATATATATAAGCTGTCTTCTATGTTCTGTACAAATACAAGCTGAGGACTACTTTTCAATGTTGTCTCCAGGTAAAAGCAGCATGGCTGATCCAAGACTCTGGTGTGAGATGGCAAAGCATGGCTGCCTAGTTATCAGCATGGCTGCCTAGTTATCAGCATGGCTGCCTAGTTATCAGCATGGCTGCCTAGTTATCAGCATGGCTGCCTAGTTATCAGCATGGCTGCCTAGTTATCAGCATGGCTGCCTAGTTATCAGCATGGCTGCCTAGTTATCAGCATGGCTGCCTAGTTATCAGCATGGCTGCCTAGTTATCAGCATGGCTGCCTAGTTATCAGCATGGCTGCCTAGTTATCAGCATGGCTGCCTAGTTATCAGCATGGCTGCCTAGTTATCAGCATGGCTGCCTAGTTATCAGCATGGCTGCCTAGTTATCAGCATGGCTGCCTAGTTATCAGCATGGCTGCCAAGTTATCAGCATGGCTGCCAAGTTATCAGCATGGCTGCCTAGTTATCAGCATGGCTGCCTAGTTATCAGCATGGCTGCCTAGTTATCAGCATGGCTGCCTAGTTATCAGCATGGCTGCCTAGTTATCAGCATGGCACAAGGCAATGATTGTTTTTTTCCGTTGCTCGCTTTGAACAATCGTAGTCCATACACACTGCTTCTAGTAGCACTGGACTGAGTTTTGCGTGTGGATTAGCTTCCCCTATTACCAATGTCCCTCGCCATCAGACGAACTCACTTCAACTTCAGAGGTATCACATGGTGGTGATGATGATAATCCCATTAGGATACTTTTTGTTTTTTTCGTATATCCTTTACAGGACAGGCTCACATATCCCATAAGTCACCAACGCGGCGAGAGCTGCTACAGATTCTCGCGTGGATATACAGGATTACGGAGAAAGTCGCTAATCCCTGGACCAGGGAGGGAGACCGGCCATTAGGATACTGACCTAAAACAATATGCCCAATATGCTTTAATGACATGTAGATGGGCTTAACGTTCGTTGTTTACATCAAGAAAACATACCTGTGAATGAGGGCTCATGCTGGTGGTGATGCCGACACCCTGAGGTATGGGACTATACATCCCTGAAGCTCCCTGTGTGGTTTTCAGGCCGGCATAACCATAAGCAGGTGTTTCCTTCATTAAGTTGTGATACATCTGCAGGGCGTCCATCACCTTTTTGTTGAGTTCTACTAGAGTTGCATGTTTTCTGAAGAGACAAGAAAATCATATACAATTTTTTAAAATGCATCTTTAGAAAATAAAGCTTAATTATCATCTCCATGCCTTATTATTGCCGGTCTCTCTGGCTGAGGGGTTACACGACTTTCTCCTTAATCCTGTTTAACCACGCAAGGTCTCGCAGCACGCGAGAATTGGAAGCGGTTCTACCCGCGCTGGTGACTTGCGGGATAACTGAGCTGGCTGCTCAGAAAGCAATGGCAAACTACTGAGCGTAATCTTGCCAAGAAATCAACAATCAGCTGAAAGATGCTGATGTTGACAGCGATGTCATGTAAAGGATATGCAAATTTTTAAAAAATACCTTATTATTCCAATTAGTTGCCTTTGGACCTATTAAAGACATTCCTTGGGTGGGAGTAAATATAAGACAGCAGGAAAGATTTCATGATGATGCAACAGATACTTTAAAATAAATTGAACATGAATGAGTGCAAACATTTGTGAACACACCATAGAAACTAGCACTGTGGCTTAGGTGATGGTGAGACTTACAACTTCATAGTTCACCAAAATACCGAGCAATGGGTTCGAAATTAGTCACGAGCGATTTAGAAACAGAGCGCTTTGCATTGATTTTGATGGCATGACGCATCAGCCTTTCAGAAAGCAATGGCAAACTACAAAACGTTATATTGCCTAGTAAATCATTAACACCCGATAAATGCCGGAACAAGCAACTAACTTACAACTAGACAATCCTCTCTCTCTCTCTCTCTCTAAAGTTCACAGGGCAAACAAAATAATGGAAGGCCTACAAACACGAAGAAGAGAATTATGGCAAAGATCAATAATGTGGGGAGGACATGGTGAGAGCCGTTAAAGATTAAAAGATAGGTGGGCATAATAGAATATAACAAAATATAGGTGGGAGCTGAAGAATATAACAAAAGATAGGTGGGCGTCGTAGAATATAACAAAAGATAGGTGGGAGTTGAAAAATATAACAAAAGATAGGTGGGAGCTGAAGAATATAACAAAAGATAGTTGGGAGCTGAAGAATATAACAAAAGAAAGGTGGACGTCATGGAATATAACAAAATATAGGTGGGAGCCGAAGACTATAACAATAGATAGGTGGGAGCCATAGAATATAACAATAGATAGGTGGGAGCCATAGAATATAACAATAGATAGGTGGGAGCCGAAGAATATAACAATATATAGGTGGGAGCCATAGAACATAACAATAGATAGGTGGGAGCCATAGAATATAACAATAGATAGGTGGGAGCCATAGAATATAACAATAGATAGGTGGGAGCCGAAGAATATAACAAAATATAGGTGGGAGCCGTAGAATATAACAAAAGATAGGTGGGCGTCATAGAACATAACAAAAGATAAGTGGTAGTTATATAATATAACAAAATAAAGGTGGGAGTTGTAGAATATAACATCCTGGGAAGGTTAACCTGGTCAACAAATGCCCACAGAAGTTGGATGTGTCGGCCTAACGGCGCAAGAACACAGCTCTGCTGTAAACAGGCACAACGCAATCACGTCACAAAAAAAAGTCCGGATGAACGCAGAAGAAGAAGAAGAAGAATATAACATAAGATAGGTGGGAGTCGTAGAATATAACATAAGATAGGTGGGAGTCGTAGAATATAATAAAAGATAGGTGGGACTCGTAGAATATAACATAAGATAGGTGGGACCCGTCGAATATAACAAAGATAGGTGGGAGCCTGTGGCATGACGCAGCCAACATTATTCATTACCAACAACTGCCGCAAAAAGAGGAAACAACATTGAAAGAAATTGACTTCACAGACGAAATTGGAGATTGGGACTTAAAACTTAACATCGAAACTGGAACTGAACAAGTGACAAATGACGTGGATTCTTGGAAAGATTTCATCAGACCAAGCTCAGAAAATGATTGGATAGGAAAACCACATGACCACCTTCGCGCCAGTGCATAAATTAACATATATTACTATTTCATCAGAAATGTTAATAAGCCCGCACTTTTTTCTGAACTCGCTCCATGGACGGATGTGAGAAGATTGTGTGACCAAAATTCAATGGGCAAGGCAAAAGTCTGGATCCGAGTGATCTTGGTGGCTACATACCAACAACCACCCAACACATCAGCAAATTAACCACCTAAGTCAGACCTGAGGGAGGGAAGCCGAGAGAAAGAGATGAACCACAAGTGAGAGGGAGGATGACTTCGCTATGAGCAGAGCATGGGTAGGCCTTCAGAGGAGCTATACGGGCAGACCTGAAGTGGATCCATCAGTCAATGGACCCTGGCTTACCTAATCCTCCAGTCACCAGGTTACTTTTCTCATAGGTTGAATACACACCCAATTTCAGGAAAACTACTGACATTAAATGGTTGAGACACCACTATCATACTTAATATGTACAACATCAAAATGTTTACTATGTTTTCACACTTGTTGACATCTCATATATTGATGCTTGTTATTGATGGACTGGGACAATGGTCCAGGGTGCAACTGTTCTATTACTTTGTGTAAATCAAAATAGAGATGTATGTACTGACCAGAAGGCTCAGGCCAGTCAATAAATGTTTAACATGAATTGACCTTCTGTTAATTTGTCAAGTTCAAACCTATCTGTGTCAACCACTTCTTTGTACATCATGTTGTCAGAATCTGATGTGATTTTTTATGTGTTTGATTGTTTAAAGATAAATTAACTCATAATGACTTACTGAATGGGGAAATAAAAAGACTCTAGATCTATCAACTGCTCAACATCCATGTTTTCTTCATCTAAATCAGGCTGAGAAACTTCTCCAGATTTTCCTCAGATTTGATAAACAATAAGGGGGCTCCAGAGCTATCAGAATCATTGGAGAAGGGGCAGATTCCCAGTTAGTAATTACCATTCTTACCAGGGCCATAATCTATATCTCCTAGACAATATTTAATAGAACGAGGCCTGCAGATAACTCAAGGTTCATATTCTGGGGTTATTGAAGATAGAAGAGGATGGGGCTCTACATCTTTTATTAGAGATGGGGCATGCACTACAGTGATCTCCCACTCCCTTCAAAAATATATGACATATTGCGGTCTACGTCCTGGATGGTTCCCATATATTAACCTTTGGACAATCACACAAAATACATGAACACAGTTATCTTTAGATTTTGAACATTGTCATTTTCTAGAATGTTTAACACATACCATGTGGGGTATTGATTGACAGCCACATGATATGAATGACATTTATAGATAAATAAGAGTAGGTGACTGATTTTACTCCTGGAGAAGGGGGCCATGTTCAAATAGGCTTATACTTCAGAGAGAGTTGCTCCAGGTGAAATATATAGTGTGTATCTAGTCTACCAACACTACTTCTCTTCCAGAGAAGGTGTTCCTTTACTGTGGAGTCTGAACTTAACAGCATTTCATCAACCACCGGAAAATCTTATCCGTTGGGAAAACTCTGTCTAATTTCAGATTCTTTTCTTTACTAGGAATTAATTGTGGTTATTTCAGTGCCTGCTGCCTTTGGCTTTTCCAGCATTGACAGACAGACATAACATAGGGTGTTTTTAATATTGCACATGCTCTGTTGTATCTTTGCAGATCAGGGACTGACAAACTTACGCGGATCAGACTAACTGCAATTATATTGATAGGCAGAGCAAAGCAATAAATTATAGACATGGCGGAAACTGCAAAGTTTAGAGCCCAAATAACAGAAACAGGTAGGGAGTGCGGGTTAGATGGCCTTGAGCTAGCTAACTATGTTTCAGATGCATTTGAAAAAAGGGAGAGACTGCAGGCTGAATTGGCTCTCAAAGAAAAACAGCTTCAGGCTGAATTGGCTGAGAGGGAAAAACAGTTTCAAGCAGAATTGGAGGAGAAAGAGAAACGATTTCAAGCAGAATTGGAGGAGAAAGAGAAACGACTACAGGCTGAAATGGAAGATAAGGAGAGAGAGCGTCAACACCAACTGGAGTTAAGGAGAATGGAGATTGAAGTGGAGATCCGGAGGATAGAGAAAGGGAGTGGTCCTACACCCTCAACCTCATCAGGATCGCCAGTGACAGAACCACCTCACGTCTCTCAACTTAATTCAGGAGCTATGTCATTTCCTCTGGACCCCTTTAATGAACAGACTGACCACATCGAAGGATTTTTATCACGCTTCGAGGCAATGGCTGTCAGCTGTGGGCTTGAAGAAAGTAGATGGGCGACGAAGTTGGCGCAGGCCTTAAGATCCACGGCGTATGAAGTGTTCTCAAGACTCACTAGAGAGGAACAACAGAACTACACAACACTCAAGACGGCACTCTTAAGCCGATTCGAAGTGGACGCCGAATCTTATAAACTCAGGTTCAAAGCCGCAAGGAAGGAACCGGGTGAGAGCTACGCACAACTAGTCGAAAGACTGAAGTCATACATACAGAGATGGACTTGCTTGGGAGGATTTGAGGAAAATTATGAAGGACTCCGTGAAATGATTATTATTGATCAGATCAAGGGGAAAATGCAGAACGAAATGAAGGCATTCCTAACCCAAAATGGGGCTGACCGCCTGGAAACTATAATCATCCTGGCAGAGAGATTTGAGAAATCTCAAAAGGAGATGGGAGGAAAGGGACGTTCGAACAACACCCCCTCTCAAAACAAAACTCCACAGCCAAAAGAGGGTGAAAACACTGTAGCCACCGGGAAAAAGGGGAAATCCCCGAAAAACACTCAAAACTCAGTCCAAACAGCGCCGAGGGAGGACAAACCATTCTGTTCCCATTGCAAGATTAAAGGTCACACATTTCAGAGTTGCAGAAAGAAGCCACCTCCACACACAGCGGCATGTTTGGCCAACCGAAAAGAGAGAAAAGTGAGCACTGGTGAAACGTCCCAACAGACACCTCATCAAGACACATCATCTCGTATTCCGGTTGTAGAATCCATCTTGCTAAATGGATTCCAAACGACTTGTTTATATGATACAGGATTATCATATGACTGTGTTGTCTCATCATCCTTGGTTCACTCTGAACAGGTGACAGAGGAAATAGTGGAATTGCAGGGACCACTGAAGAGTTCAACAAATATGTCTCTTCCAGTGGCAAAAGTGAACATAGCCTCGCGGTATGTCACTGGGACGATCAAGGCAGCAATCTTGGACGATCCGATATATCCTGTAATCCTCGGCCGTAGATTTATCGTTCTAGGAGAACCTGTTCAACCTGTGGCGATGGCGACCATGACCACTCGATCACAGGCAACAAAAACTCCAGAAACAACTACGCCAATCCCTCGAACGGAGGAACTGAAGAGGGCACAAGAGGCCGACAGCACCTTGGAACCCTGCTTCAGAAAACTGCCAAAATCACATTTACCTCTACGTAAAGGTGATCTGTTCATGAAGTCAGCACTTCTTTACAGAAAAGCAGGACGAGCTGGACAAGAGTTTAATCAACTTGTTGTACCAACTCAATACAGGACTCAGATCTTAGAGATGGGTCACAGTCTACCATTCAGTGGGCACATGGGTATCAACGCTACTACACAGCGGATTACCACTCACTACTTTTGGCCAGGGATGAATTCAGACATACAACGGTTTGTAAAATCATGCCCACAGTGTCAGAAAGTATCACCAAAACACCGGACACCCCCGGCAATGTTGGGTGAATCGCCAATCACTGGAATTCCATTTGAGAAAGTGGCAGTAGACATAATCGGACCTCTCTCAGCAACGAAGAGGCGAAACCGATTCATATTAACGCTTGTGGACACAACAACCATGTGGGCCGAAGCAGTTCCTATGCCCAGCTGTGACTCCAAACACGTCGCTGATGCATTATTAGGAATATTCACACGTCTAGGATTCCCACAAAGGATCTTGACGGACAACGGTTCACAGTTTCATGGTAAGCTCATGGAAGAGACCTTCAGACTTTTTCATGCACGCCATATCTTCAGTTCACCATATCACCCTCAGTCAAATGGACTTGTGGAAAGGTGGAACGGGACATTGATTAGTATCTTGCGCAAAATTGCCCAGGAGAAGACAGAGGATTGGGACTTGTATTTACCCGCAGCTTTATTCGCTTACAGGGAAGTACCCCATCACTCAACAGGTTTTGCTCCAGCCACACTGTTGTTTGGACGACCAATCAAAGGACCCCTTGAGGCGTTACTGCGAACATGGACTGATAATACTACAGATGATACAGTCGTGACTGCATCTACATATGTTGCCGAGTTGAAAAATCGTTTACAACACAGTTGGAAACAAGCGAATGTCAATCTACGTCAAGCCAGACGAAGAATTGCTCGTAACTTCAACCGCAAGGCAAAGGATAGAGAGTTAGAGGTAGGAGAGAAGGTGATGTTGCTGCTTCCAACCAGTCAGAATAAGCTGCAAATCGGATGGAGAGGACCTTATGTAGTGACGGAGAAGATCTCACGTACTAACTACAGAATTTCAGTCAAAGGCAAGATGAAAGTATTTCACATAAACCTCTTGAAGAAATATCATGAAAGACCCTCAACCACCGAACCTGCACATCTGATGGCCATGAGTGTGGCTACTGAAGTCGAAGAAGGATCAACAATGGGAGTCGAGTGCCAACTGCAAGCCAAAGAGACCTTTAAGGATGTGGAAATCAATCCCAACTTAACAAAGGATCAGCAAAAGCAGATTAGGGAACTTATGGCAAAATATGCAGAAGTACTTACTGATAAGCCAGGAAGAACTGATTTGGAGGAATTTGACATGAAGTTGAATGACACAGTGCCTGTGCGAGTCAAGACTTACCCAGTTCCTTATGCAAAGCAAAAGACTTTAAGACTTTAGAGGAAGAAATACAACAGCTGCTCACCGCAGGAATAATCTCACCATCTGAATCACCTTACAGTGCTAGCGTCGTATTATTGAGAAAGCCAAGTGGAGAACATAGATTGTGCATCGATTATCGCCAGCTCAATGCTATAACTGAATTCCAAGCAGAACCTCTGCCTGATCAGAATAAACTCTTCACAGCACTCAACCGAGCTAAGTACTTTACTAGGATTGATCTCAGTAAGGGATATTACCAGATTCCTGTAAAACCGGAAGTTAGACCATGGTTAGCTTTCAGCACGCCTGGAGGACACTATGAGTTCAACGTTCTTCCATTCGGATTAAGTAATGCTCCCAGCGTCTTTACACGTATGATGAGAAAATTACTTGACCCACTACAGCATCCAGACATCAGTCACTTCATGGATGACATCCTGATCGCAACTGAAACATTTGAAGAGCATGTAGAAACCCTGCATCTTTTGTTCAGGCGCCTCAGAGAAACTGGATTGACGGCTAGACCAAAGAAGTGTCAGATAGGATTCCAAGAATTGGACTTTCTAGGTCATAGGATATCTCATGGACTGATAACTCCACAAGAGGGAAATGTGGACAAACTCCAGAGAGCACCTCGTCCAAAAACAAAGAAGGATGTAAGATCATTTGTATCCTTATGTGGATTCTATCAAAAATACATCAAGGACTTCAATACTCTGTCAGCACCTTTAACGGATCTTACCAAAAAGGGGAAACCAGAGAAAGTCACTTGGTCAGCTGACTGTGAGAGAGCTTTCACAGCATTAAAGCAGGCATTAACTGCTCATCCAGTCTTACATCTACCAGACCTCGACCAACCATTCGTGCTGCGCACCGATGCCAGTAACATAGGAATTGGGGCAACGCTGTTGCAGAGAAAGGGAGATGTACCATCAGAGCTATTCCCTGTAGCTTATGCTAGTAGGAAATTGAATGCAGCAGAGAGAAATTACAGTACTATCGAGAGAGAATGTCTTGCGCTCGTATGGAGTGTACAGAAATTTCAAGCATACCTATATGGCAGACACTTCACAGTGCAATGTGACCATCAACCACTCATGTTTCTCGCAGCATCTAAGACTCTGAATGCCCGACTTATGAGGTGGTCGCTGCTTCTTCAACCTTACTCGTTCCAGGTTGAGTATGTTCCTGGGAAAATGAATGTGGGAGCGGATTTCCTGAGTCGACACCCAGTGCCTGATGAACCAGGTCAATCAGATGCAGAAGAGAATACAAGGGAGGAAAAATGGGAACAACTTGATAACTGAAAATGTTGGAAACATAGTTCCATACCATAGAACAATCTGGAGTGGGGCCATGTGGCATGACGCAGCCAACATTATTCATTACCAACAACTGCCGCAAAAAGAGGAAACAACATTGAAAGAAATTGACTTCACAGACGAAATTGGAGATTGGGACTTAAAACTTAACATCGAAACTGGAACTGAACAAGTGACAAATGACGTGGATTCTTGGAAAGATTTCATCAGACCAAGCTCAGAAAACGATTGGATAGGAAAACCACATGACCACCTTCGCGCCAGTGCATAAATTAACATATATTACTATTTCATCAGAAATGTTAATAAGCCCGCACTTTTTTCTGAACTCGCTCCATGGACGGATGTGAGAAGATTGTGTGACCAAAATTCAATGGGCAAGGCAAAAGTCTGGATCCGAGTGATCTTGGTGGCTACATACCAACAACCACCCAACACATCAGCAAATTAACCACCTAAGTCAGACCTGAGGGAGGGAAGCCGAGAGAAAGAGATGAACCACAAGTGAGAGGGAGGATGACTTCGCTATGAGCAGAGCATGGGGAGGCCTTCAGAGGAGCTATACGGGCAGACCTGAAGTGGATCCATCAGTCAATGGACCCTGGCTTACCTAATCCTCCAGTCACCAGGTTACTTTTCTCATAGGTTGAATACACACCCAATTTCAGGAAAACTACTGACATTAAATGGTTGAGACACCACTATCATACTTAATATGTACAACATCAAAATGTTTACTATGTTTTCACACTTGTTGACATCTCATATATTGATGCTTGTTATTGATGGACTGGGACAATGGTCCAGGGTGCAACTGTTCTATTACTTTGTGTAAATCAAAATAGAGATGTATGTACTGACCAGAAGGCTCAGGCCAGTCAATAAATGTTTAACATGAATTGACCTTCTGTTAATTTGTCAAGTTCAAACCTATCTGTGTCAACCACTTCTTTGTACATCATGTTGTCAGAATCTGATGTGATTTTTTATGGGTTTGATTGTTTAAAGATAAATTAACTCATAATGACTTACTGAATGGGGAAATAAAAAGACTCTAGATCTATCAACTGCTCAACATCCATGTTTTCTTCATCTAAATCAGGCTGAGAAACTTCTCCAGATTTTCCTCAGATTTGATAAACAATAAGGGGGCTCCAGAGCTATCAGAATCATTGGAGAAGGGGCAGATTCCCAGTTAGTAATTACCATTCTTACCAGGGCCATAATCTATATCTCCTAGACAATATTTAATAGAACGAGGCCTGCAGATAACTCAAGGTTCATATTCTGGGGTTATTGAAGATAGAAGAGGATGGGGCTCTACATCTTTTATTAGAGATGGGGCATGCACTACAGTGATCTCCCACTCCCTTCAAAAATATATGACAGAGCCATAGAATATAAAAAAAGATGAGCATCAAACAACAAAAGATAGGTGGGAGCAATAGAATATAACAAAAGATAGGTGGGAGCAATAGAATATAACAAAAGATAGGTGGGAGCAATAGAATATAACAAAAGATAGGTGGGAGCAATAGAATATAACAAAAGATAGGTGGGAGCAATAGAATATAACAAAAGACAGGTGGGATTCAAAGAAAATAACATAAGACAGATGGGATTCGAAGAACATAACAAAAGACAGGTGGGATTCGAAGAATATAACAAAAGTCAGGATGGTCTGCAATGAGTTGGCTGACACCCTATGCACGAATGGGAGATAAAGGTGGAAGAAGGAGTATGGACAGCATAAAAGAACTAATTAAAAACCACATTTTCAACCAACCTGTCTATTTTTTCCAGTTCAGCATCAATTAAGGGACCCATTCCTTTACACTGCTCTGAAAGTTAAAAATATACAAAGTAACGTGTTATGATGGGAGGCACACTATAGATATGGTGGGAGGCACACTGTAAATGTGGTAGGAGAAACATTGTAGATATGGTGGGAGAAACATTGTAGATATGGCAGAAGAAACATTGTAGATATGGCAGGAGACAAATTGTAGATATGGTGGGAGACAAATTGTAGATATGGTGGGAGACACATTGTAGATATGGTGAGAGACACATTGTGGATATGGTGGGAGATACATTGTAGATTTGGTGGGAGATACATTGTAGATATGGTGGGAGACACATTGTGGATATGGTGGGAGATACATTGTAGATATGGTGGGAGAAACATTGTAGATATGGTGGGAGAAACATTGTAGATATGGCAGGAGAAAAATTGTAGATATGGTGGGAGACAAATTGTAGATATGGTGGGAGACACATTGTAGATATGGTGGGAGACACATTGTGGATATGGTGGGAGATACATTATAGATTTTGTGGGAGATACATTGTAGATATAGTGAGAGATACATTGTAGATTTGGTGGGAGACACATTGTAGATATGGTGGGAGACACATTGTAGATATGGTGGGAGACACATTGTAGATATGGTGGGAGACACATTGTAGATATGGTGGGAGATACATTGTAAATATGGTGGGAGAAACATTGTAGATATGGTGGGAGACACATTGTAGATATGGCGGGAGACACATTGTGGATATGGTGGGAGATACATTGTAGATTTTGTGGGAGATACATTGTAGATATAGTGGGAGATACATTGTAGATTTGGTGGGAGATAAATTGTAGATATAGTGGGAGATACATTGTAGATATGGTGGGAGATACATTGTAGATATGGTGGGAGATACATTGTAGATATGGTGGGAGACACATTGTAGATATGGTGGGAGACACATTGTGGATATGGTGGGAGATACATTGTAGATATAGTGGGAGATACATTGTAGATATTGTGGGAGACACATTGTAGATATGGTGGGAGACACATTGTAGATATGGTGGGAGACACATTGTAGATATGGTGGGAGACACATTGTAGATATGGTGGGAGACACATTGTAAATATGGTGGGAGACACATTGTAGATATGGTGGGAGACACATTGTAGATATAGTGGGAGATACATTGTAGATTTGGTGGGAGACACATTGTGGATATCATGTGAGGAACATTGTCGAAAGGCGATGTGGTCGTACACTGTAACATTATACTGAAATCTTTTCATGATCGCTTGCACAACTGAAGACATGTCCATTTGACAACTGCCCACTTTTAATTATTACAGACTACCCAGCAGTACCCATTTTTTTTCTGCGCTCGCTCGTTTGCTTTGAACTTAAGCGTAGTCCATACACACAACTTCTAGTAGTGATGGACTGAATTTTGCGTGTGGATTAACTTTCCCTATTAACAGTGTCCCTCTCCATCAGGCAAACCCACTCCGACTTCAGAGGTACTTGTAATTTGCGCCCCCAAGTCAAGCACGATAGGTCAACAATTTAGTCCAACTGTCCAGTGTAGAGGTTGAACCCCTTACCTCGGCATCAGCACACCAGATATTTAAGAACATATGTTCTTATTCATTTGGCCATGCTGACCTACCTGTTAGGAAATAATTCCACCTTGCTGGGAATCAAACCCACAAGTGATGTGTTGATAGGGTGCTCATTGACCCCCGACCCCCCGCAATATAAAAAAACATCACATGACTTATCATTATGTGCCACGCCGATAAGCATGGGAGGTCTAGGTTTGCCATATCACATGATACTCAGGAACATGGATCAGATCTGTGTTCTTATGACAGTTATGCCATGTGTCTAAACCATCCAGGTATTTACCTCTCAGCCGTAACCTTGTTCTTTTGTCATCAATTTTGCCAGTTGCCACTAGGTTTTCAAGTTTATTCCTCCTCATAATGTGCCCGAAAAGTTTTGACTGCCTATGCCTAATTTATCTTACATAGAACCAGTTTTATCATATGATTAGAATCCTAGACAATAAGTAAACAGGCAAAAAAATCCCTGGAAGCCTTGGAGATGTGGTTTTATAGAAGAATGCTGAAAATCAATTAGACAGCCAAAATGAGCCATTTGGGAGTTTTAAGGGAAGCTGAGTCGCAAAGAAAACTTATCACAAACATCAGAAAAAAGCAGTCATTTGTTTCGCCACATTATGAGAAGACAAAAATTGGAACATGTGACAACAATTTAGTTTTCTACTATGGCTACATTAGAAAGAGAAAAAAAAATATGCAAACCAAGTAGATGAAAAAGAATAAATAAATGAAAATTTAAATAAGACTATAAGAGTGGAAATGAAGACAACAGAACAGTTTACTCACCTTCCAACATAAGCATGTGGTTGGAATCTGGCTGGGTTTCTCCTGTTGGGTCTGCGTTCTGTATGAGGTTGAGCACTTCATCTATTTTTGCCTGGAGGAAACAGACAGTAGGAAAAGGTTACACGAGTGACAAGAAGCACAACCAATGTTAAACCTTGCAGACCTATCATATTCACAAATGGATTATATCAAACTCTGCAGACATACAACATTCACAACTGGACAATATCAAACCCTGAAGACTTACACGATTCACAACCAGAAAATGTTAAACCCTGCAGACATACAACATTCACAACCGGACAATGTCAAACCTGCAGACTTACAACATTCACTACTGGACGATGTCAAACCTGCAGACTAACAACATTCACAACCAGACAATGCCAAACTCTGCAGACTTACAACATTCACAACCGGACAATGCCAAACCTGCAGACTTACAACATTCACACTGGACAATGTCAAACCTCGAACCTGCAGACTTAGGCAACATTCACAACTGGACAATATCAAACCCTGCAGACTTACAACATTCACAACTGGACAATGCCAAACCTGCAGGCCCAAACAGAGTTGTTACTGAGTGTGCATGTGTGCACACGTGCATACATATATATGCATGTGTGTGTGTGTCTGCTTGCCTTTTTTATAATGTTGGAATATGAAATGTTTAAGTTTGGTGTGTTTACAGCATTCATTTTACAAAAAAAAAAAAAAAATTAATGTAAATTCATCATTCATGACAGTTAATTAGGGTGCAAAAGATGAGTAACCGGAATGGCAGAATATAAGACGGGCCTGCGTGCCCAATTTGTGACCATTTGAAAATAAAGTTCATTAGTTCACTCCTATACATGCAAACCTTTATCAGAACATAGATGACCTCAGTGCCAGTGCATCAGACTTAAACATTTACAGGAAGTCTACTGGAGATATTCACAACCAACCCACCAAAAAATAGCCTACTGTGTGACATGGGATGCTGTTAACACACTAATGTGTGTCACATACAAGTTATGACTCCTACAATCAGGCAATCTGGTTGTGACCCCACTCCCACAAAGACAAGTTCATCTGAACTGTCTTATCCACTTGTCCACAATCTAATAGCACAGATGGCAATGCAGATACAATTTTAGATGTAACTGGTGGACAGGTGTGCACAATTCAGATGCACCAGTAGGTGGGGAAATACAATTTAAATCTAGCAGAAGGTGGGAAAATACAATTCAGATCTACCAGTAGGTGGGGAAGTTTGGGAAATACAGTTTAGATGTACCAGTGGGTGGGAAAATACAATTTATATCTACCAGTTGGTGAGGAAACACAATTCAGATGTACCAGTGGGTGGGGAAACACAATTCAGATGTGCCTGTGGGTGGTGGGTGCCAGTTCATGGAAGGAAGAAAGTAGAGGAAAGAAGCATACTTTATTCCACATTGCAAGAATACAGCTAATATTTGAAAACAAAAAGTATCTTTAAAGAAAAGAAAACATATGAAAATAAAAGGAATTATTGTCACTATATATTGCTTGAAGAAAAATAATGTTTGAAAATAACAGGAATTTTTGTCACACCATATCACCAGGAAAATGCTAATGGTTGAAAAAATAACAGGATTTATTGTCACACTGGAAGGCGGACGAGCCATGGACCAGGCTGATGTACTGAAAGCTCTACGAGAAGTAAGACTTTTGCGAGAACCAAGTGATGACTGTGAATCTACAACCACGGTTAGACTGCGAGAATAGCAAGTTAAAAGAGATGTGCCCAAACAAGAGCATTATACAGGTAAGCAAAGAAGATCAATAAACCAATGCAGAACTGGTGTCATGAGCCACTACAGGCTGCGGGATTTACTGAGGAGGGGATCTGAGCACTTATGGACTGATTGGTTCGATGTGCAATGAGGATGATCTGTCAACTAGCTTTTGTCGCACTGAATTAAAAGAAGAAAGACAACATCTAAAAATAAAAGGAATTACTGTCACACTATATTGAAGAAGAAAGCTAATATTTGAAAATAAAATGAACGACTTTCACTATAATACAAGAAGAAAGCTAATAAATGAAAATAACCAGAATTCATTCTAAGTTATACATAGCATGGTGATATTGACGTCACAGGTCAAACCTCTCACCTCATCAATCACCTCCTCTCCAGCAGGCAGACTCAGTGTCTTTACCTGGACCTCATCATTGAAGTGCACAGACTTCTGGTCTTTGACTGCAAAGGGAAATTACATTTGTTGACACAAGGCTGATGCAGAGGGAGAGAGAGCACTTATTGACATGACTGGAGTAAATTAATGATAATCCAAACTGGACTGCATTATTGTTCATTATTTGTCAATTTGGATTTTAAATATATCTAACAAATACTGTAAGTGACAGAAAATATATAAACTTCATATACTAATTATGCAACATATGCAATATTAAAAATCTGCATTTCAGAAAATGAAAAAAGCTTAGAAGCAACAGAAATGTGGTTGTTAAGATGAATTTTGTTAACACCTTGGACTGGCAGAGTAACTAACAATGCCTGCCTGGAAGAGGTTGATGTAGCTGGAAGATTATATACAACTATAAGACAGAGACAAACATTCTTTGGTCATGTGATGAGTAGAGAGGCATTGGAGAGCATTGTGCCAATTAGAAAGATCAGCGGGAAAAGAGACAGACCTAGAGAAATTATGCTGAGTGGACTGAGACAGTGACAAGGTGGAGTATCATCAGCAGAGTTGATCCTGAAAACTAAGGACCTAGATCTGAGGAGAGTCTTGAACGCTACGCTAGCTGGCAGGGCACATGGTGATGATGCAAAATTAACGGACGACTTGTAAGGTCGATTACCCCCCACCCTGATATTTTAAATGATGTGGTATTTGTGTTTCTGGAGGTTGGCAGTTATGAGATCAATGCAAAAATATCAAGAAAAGCAGGAGTAGACATTCCAGCACGGCTCATGGAAATGGTAAAATAAAAGGGCCATAATTTCAGAAAATAAACCTTAAATTGAACATAGTAAGCCAGCATAAAACCAGGTGGCAGAAAATACAACATACCTATAGGTTCTGGCTCAACCACAACAGTTAGATCTGCTGTCACAAAATTGGCAGGAAACAAGCCTTCACCTCTATGGTTAGCACCTTTCCACCAATTAGGGTCCCTGAAAGAACAAAAAACCAAAAAAAAAACTTATCTTACCTAAATGAAATCTTTACTTCTTCATGTCCGTAACTGATAAAGCCAGTCAGCAACTAATGTGCATGGAGGCATCCTGCAGGGCTGTAGCAAACTTATAACTGTGTGTGGTTTATAGCTGTTATTTTTAATCAGAGCCACAGTGGCACTGTAGTTAGTGTGCTTGCCTGCCAAGTCAGTGGTCTGGTTTCAATCTCCAATAGAGGCAGGATGAGTTTTTCCAACCAGTGTGGCTCTGGGGCTGACCCAAGCTCATAAAAATGGGTACCAGACAATTTTAAGAATTTTCCGAGAAGGAAAGGTGATGAGGAAGGCAAGGTGACGAGGAAGGAAAGGTGACGAGGAAGGAAGGAAAGATGACAAGGAAGGAAGGAAAGGTGATGAGGAAGGAAAGGTGACGAGAAAGGGAAGGTGACAAGGAAGGAAAGGTGGCGAGGAAGGAAAGGTGATGAGGAAGGAAAGGTGACGAGGAAGGAAGGAAAGATGACAAGGAAGGAAGGAAAGGTGATGAGGAAGGAAAGGTGGCGAGGAAGGAAAGGTGATGAGGAAGGGAACTAGCCACACCAATCTCATATGTCATAGTCAAGAGTATGTGAAGGGCTAAAACTTCACAACCCAAATGCAGTAACTGTCAAGGAACTATTTTGTCCGTTTTAATGTTTTGGTTGGGAATGTCCTAACTGGCCATTTGTTAATATGGTACATGGACTGTAGTGAGCTTGTCATGATCTTCATTCATGTGATGTTTACAGCTACATCTATTTGTAACTAAAACCATCTGTTTACATTTTCATACAGTTCACATGGACTTTTCCAGTGGTACTTACTGCCAATCTGTTAAAGAGGATAATTGTATAATCAATAACTTGTGAACTGTCAAAGAGTTGGGCTACATAATGCCTGCTCTAGAAGCTACTAAAGTTATCTTCTAATGTTGCTGATGTTAATTTTAGCCATTTCTAATAACTTGGTCTGGTTTCTTGGTAAAGAACTAACCACTCAGGGAACCTCATAGATGTAGCAATTCTTTCAGCAAAGCTCAGGTGTAGATACTGATCTTTTCAATAACACACTGGTTGTAAACATGTCAGATTTGTCCCCTCATTAGGCCCCTTATTAAATTATTAATTTCCGGGAAGGTTAACCCGGTCAACAAATGCCCGCAGAAGTCAGATGTGTCGGCCTAACGGCGCAAGAACGCAGCTCTGCTGTAAAAAGGCACAACGCAGTCACGTCCCAAAAAAAACTCCGGATGAACGCAGCAGAAGAAGAAGAAGAAGAAATTATTAATTTAATTTGTCACAAAGTAGTTTCTTGCTATGAGTCTGTGATGTGATAATGCTATTACATTTTGTAGGCTGAGGACAAGGAGGAACAGGCCACCAATCTTTCTTCACCCAGATAAGCAATGAGCCTGGCGTCAATCCCACATCCAACTGTGCTCATGATATTCCCAGCACAGTTCACTATCAAACGTTTTAGTGCACCTGCCTACGTCCCTCTGGTGGGAACACAACTGAAATGAAACCCAGGCATCCCTGAATGTACTGCTTCACCTGTGATCATTTCTTCAACCAGCAGTCGTTTCTTCAACCAGCAGTCATTTCTTCAACCAGCAGTCATTTCTTCAACCAGTAGTCGTTTCTTCAACCAGCAGTCATTTCTTCAACCAGCAGTCATTTCTTCAACCAGCAGTCATTTCTTCAACCAGCAGTCATTTCTTCAACCAGCAGTCATTTCTTCAACCAGCAGTCATTTCTTCAACCAGCAGTCATTTCTTCAACCAGCAGTCATTCCTTCACCCAGCAGTCATTTCTTCAACCAGCAGTCATTTGTTCAATTCTTCAACCAGCAGTCATTTCTTCAACCAGCAGTCATTTCTTCAATTCTTCAACCAGCAGTCATTTCTTCAACCAGCAGTCATTTCTTCAACCAGCAGTCATTCAAAGATAGTGTTTATATCACTTCCTGGTGGTCATCATGGCCAAATGGATAAGTGCGCTCGTTCTTAAACATCCGGTGTGCTTCTGCCGAAGTTGCGGGTTCAATACCTACACCGGCCAGTTGGACTAAAATGTTGACTTTTTGTCCTTGACTTGGGGACATAAATTACAAGTACCTATGAAGTCGGAGTGGGTTTGTCTGACAGCGAAGGACACTGGTAATAGGGAAAGCTAATCCACATGCAAAAAAATCAGTCCAGTGCACTAGAAGTAGTGGCATGTGTATAGACTACACTGAGTGCAAAGCAAGGCAACAACAAAAAATCTCTTCCTTGTCCACTGTGTTCCAAATGCTAGCTCTCTTGAAGCCAACAGATCAGCTCGCTGATAAGCTCTCCTGAGCTACCAGGACAATGTATCCATGTCAACACTTGTAAGAGGGAAGCGTCTATGCTTGATACCCACTTACACCACAATCATCCCCTTTTAACATTACACATCACAGATTTAGAACCCAAATCTGGTTGCCCTGGTGACTCAAGTACCAGTATGCCACCTCAATATCATACTGACCTCAATCTTGATACTTGAGGTAGCATAACAATAAACTCTGTTCTGCTAGCAATAAGCTCTGTTCTGCTAGCAATAAGCTCCGTTCTACTAGTGATAAGCTCTATTCTTCTAGCAATAAGCTCTGTTCATCTAGCAATAAGCTCTGTTCTGCTAGCAACAAGCTCTATTCTGCTAGCAATAAGCTCTGTTCTGCTAGCAATAAGCTCTGTTCTTCTAGCAATAAGCTCTGTTCTGCTAGCAATAATCTCTGTTCTGCTCAGCGACAATCTTCCTCCTGACAAGCCAAGAATCCCCAGCTAAATTTTTCTCCACAGCGCAGAAATGTTGATATGTCCCATTGTGTCACCTCTGCCAGAAATTTCATCTATCAATTCTTGGACAATAAGAAACTGACAGATGCTTTATTCATCCCAATGCTGTGTTACCAATGCCAAGCATGGAAAGTCCTAGAAACACAGGCGTAAAATCACATGTGAGATGAAATGCATAAGAAATGCAGCTGGAAAAACCAGAAGAGATAGAGGGACAAATGAGAAACTAAGAACAAGTGTAGGTTTAACACCTATTACTGACTTTACTCAAGCGCCTGTGGGGCCAGGTGGAGAAAATGAGGGAACAGATTGAGAATCCATATGTGGAAAGAATGATATCGCAGGTATTGGCAGGAATGCCGGAAGAATCAGTTTAGTTTAGTTTAGTCGATGGATCAACATAACGGCACACGGGTGTAACCCATAAGTGCCCCGTTCTCCTCCTAAGTCAAATCTGAGTCTGGAGCAACTCAACTCAGTGCACAAACTCTGTAGCACCGGCAAGGATCCTGAAATACTTTGGGTAGATTTGTAACTCGAAATTTTGCCTGGGCAGCACCGTTAGGCTACTCTTTTTTGATTTCCAACTGCCAAGGGATTTTATACGTGCGCAACAATACACACGGGCATCTGATCTCACTACCCAGAGACCAGGGGAAATTTTATTACTAGAAGTCCGTGCCAAAAGAATCTCAAAACAGAGGGACGACCAGGAGAACTTTAAACAGAAAGCGGTGGGAACGATTAGTAGTATGACTCTTCACTGGCTGTTGAATGAGGGGACGGAGCGCTTGTGGGAATGTCCTGAGTGCAGTGATGTCGGTTCTTAGCCCAACTAAACTCTACTGACTTTAATGAACACCAAAGAATTAAATGGTTCGGAAATTTAGTTAGAATGGAACAAGATCAATCTGCGGCTGGCACATTCTACATAACATTGGGATACAAGGTGAGAGGAAAATCCAGAACAAGTTGGCAAGATGGAGTAAAAGAAACACTGAAGAAATCAAATATGATGTTAGTACAAGCAATATGACAAGCAAAACACAGAAAATTACAACTTCCTCCTCTCTGTCCCACTTCATTGCAAAAGCAGTGGGGAAGAAGAAGAAGAAGAAGAAGAAGAAGAAGAAGAAGAAGAAGAAGAAGAAGAAGAAGAAGAAGAAGAAGAAGAAGAAGAAGAAGAAGAAGAAGAAGAAGAATTGTTAGACACATTTTTACTGTAACATTCAAACAGGTTCAAAATTTGATATGTATTTTAAAACACTTTTAAAAATGTTTTCTTCTGTGTTCTTTTCATGTGAAACCATAAGGCTTTAATGTACATTTCAACACTGTCGTCAATGACCATAACATGTGATAAAGTAATCTGAAGGATCTTTTCAGCAATTCACAGCATTACTTGTATTGTTAAACATCTGAATTGTGTGCTGAAGTACTTAACATAGACTTGGTACTGAAGGTAGTTGTAGTTGTCATATCTCTTATCTGTTCTTGACCTTACACACACTGACCTAAATTTCATGTAGGTAATTTGATCTATTACCCTGTACGTGCTACGATAGCAAAAGTTTTGTCTGTCTGTAAAAGTTTTTAAAAAATGTGTTTAAAACCCTCTCTGTGGTGTCACTTTCCTTTGTTTATCCATGTCTATCTGCCACTGTCACCTGGTATACCTTTCTGGATAATTTTTTCCAATTCTTTAATTGGCTCTTTGTAAAATTTCATATATTTTATATCTTACCTCTCTCTATCTCTGTCATCCTATGTCTGTCTCTTACGTATCTGTCTGCCACTTCTTTCTGTCTTGTCTAATATCTTTATCATTCTTCTAACTTATACCTCACTTTTTTTATCAATCCTTTTGTTCTTCTCTAAAGCTAAATTTACTTCTGTGCTTTCCCTAATTTTCATTGTTTTCAAATCATAACTAATGTGATAGCAGTGAAATGAGGGGGGCTGGGTGGTCTCGAGGTATGGTGTCCGCCCCGAGTGCTGGAGGTCTCAGGTTGGTTCAAGCCCCAGTGAGGGCCGGGATTTTTTCACGTGGACTTCTAGTAACAAAATATCTCCTGGTCTCTGGGTAGTGAGATGAAATGCCCGTTTGTATTGTTGCGCATGTAAAAAAATTCATTGGCAGTTGGAAATCGAAAAAGAGTAGCCAAACAGCGCTGCCCAGGCAAAATTTTGAGTTAAAGTCGCTTTAAAAAAAAAGTCGCTTAAAAGTCGGCAGGGTCGACTTCATTGCACCAGGTTTTATCCCATATGGCTCGTCTCTTTCAGCAGCGCGAAAAGCATCGCACAAAGCACGAACTCCGTATCTCTAGCGACGACCCATAGAAGTCTCCGAAAAATTTCACTCGTGAACCGAAGGATGCAGCCCGGAATCAAACTCACAACCTTCAGAGCCAGAGTCAAACGGCTTGACCACTTCGCCACGGAGACTCCCGAGTTGAGTTAAAAATCTACTAAAAGTATTTCAGGATCCTCGCCAGTGCTATGGAGTTCATGCACTAAGCTGAGATTCTCTAGCCTCAGGCTTGAGTTAGGAGTACAACAAAGCACTTATGGGTTACACCCGTGTGCCGTGATGTTGATCTGTCGACTAAACTAAACTAGTGAAATAAGAAACGTTACATCCTGGCAATGAATTTCAAGCAAAATTGTTTCATGTTTGCAAAGCAAACAAAAAACAAAATGTGTAGCAGATGATCACATTTTCTGGAAATAAATGCTTACGAATTTTTAGACTGACGTTAGTCATGGTTCCAATTTTATGGCAAAGGGTCACACCATAATGCTCCGTTTCTGTGCCAGTGAATATCACACAAAATCCTCTTCACTGCCCCATGACCGCTGCCAGAATGCCAACACGTCCACCACGAAAATTACAGTTCATCATTGATGGAGGAGGCAGTCACTAGAAAACCAGCAGTTGCACACACACACTGTATAAAACAACTAGTTGCTGTGAGCAGCAACCGGCCGTCTGCCATTTTTCTGAATATGCAGTTCACAATACAAACAGCATTGGACAAATGTAAAAGCATTCTATATGAAATCCACAGCTCACAGTGTCGCTCCACACGCTTAACTCAGTAGATGAGCGACAGAACCTTTCTAGACAGTGCAACTGTTCATCACAATTAATGCATCATTGGCACCTACACAGAACAGAAGAACTACGATTGAAAGATTCCGACGACACCAGACATGAGGAAAATACTCGGATACTTTTGAAGGCTTGTTCATAAATGATTTAATATTTCAGCTCATGTTTTCCATGGGATGAGGTAGTTAGTCTCATGCTAACCCTCCTTAGGACATGCCTGGTGGGCTACAGTTAACACAAGGGAGGCCAGCGTAATACTGGTAGGAACAAATCCAGTCCTGCCAAAACTTGGGACAGTACACCATACAACTGAATTAGAGACTGCAATGCTTAAGGTCACAATGTGCTTATCAGAGATGATAAAAACTGGTGATAACATACCCATCATCCAACACACATATAATTTCTCCTGCTTTGAAAGTCAATTCATTATCCTCAGCTGCCTCAAAATCATACAACGCCCGAACCTTTTAATGAGAAAATAAATCTTTTGTCATAAAATATTCAAACCTATTAATGAGAAAATAAACCATTTGTCATATACTGCTCGAACCTGTTAATGAGAAAATAAACCATTTGTCATATACTGCTCGAGCCTGTTAATGATAAAATAAACCATTTGTCACATACTGCTTTAACCGGTTAATGAGAAAATAAAACATTTGCCATATAATGCCCAAACCCGTTAATGAAGAAATAAATCATTTGTCATATACTGCACGAGCATGTTAAAGAGGAAATAAACCATTTGCCATATAATGCCCAAACCTATTAATGAGAAAATAAACCATTTGTCAGAGAATGCCCAAACCTATTAATGAGAAAATAAACCATTTGTCAGAGAATGCCCAAACCTGTTAATGAGAAGAATAAAAACCATTTGTCATATACTGCTTGAACTCATTGATAATGAAATAAGCTATTTGTCAAATATTGAATGAACTCACTGATGAGAAAATAAAACCATTTGTTGAATATAACACATACATAATAAAGTGTATGGGTGTGTGTGTAAGCAATACTGAATGTATATGTGTGTTGGAAGGTATGTCACTGAGTAGGTATTTGTGAGCATGCATGTGCAGGTTGAGTGAGTATGTGTGAGAGCAGTAATATGTGTATGCATATCTTACTGGTTATGTGGCATCTAATGGGTAGTGAGTATTAAAATGTACATGTGTAAGTGTGTATGTAAGTGCTTGTGTGTATAAAAACATTGAAACTAATGCCTGATAATGGCATGGGGTGTGAAGTGATACCACATTATACATACTAGGTTACGGCATTATGGGATGAGCTGACTTGTCCCTTCCCAAATCTCTGACATCCATTTTACACTGCTATGTTCACTGAAACAGGTCTGAAATGAGAATTGAACCCAGACTACCAAGCTGACTTCTACCCACTCTGCCACCATGGCTCTATGTATGTATTCACACACAAAGCATAAGCCTTGCAACAGAAGGTAATCTCGGGCAGATGCTGATATCAGTGGCAGATGTTGCTATCAGAAGCCTTGCAACAGAAGGTAATCTCGTGGTAGATGTTGCTATCAGAAGCCTTGCAACAGAAGGTAATCTCGTGGCAGATGTTGCTATCAGAAGCCTTGCAAGAGAAGGTAATCTCATGGCAGATGCTATCAGAAGCCTTGCAACAGAAGGTAATCTCATGTCAGATGTTGCTATCAGAAGCCTTGCAAGAGAAGGTAATCTTGTGGCAGATGTTGCTATCAGAAGCCTTGCAAGAGAAGGTAATCTCATGGCAGATGTTGCTATCAGAAGCCTTGCAAGAGAAGGTAATCTCATGTCAGATGTTGCTATCAGAAGCCTTGCAAGAGAAGGTAAATCTCATGGCAGATGTTGCTTTCAGAATACACACAATCATTCATTCACTCATTCATTCATTCAGTAGCATGTCCTTTGAAGAACCTCGCTCCCATAATAACCTTCCGGAAAATCTCTCGATCATAAGCAAAATGTCTCGCGTTCGATACACCCATCTGGAGATCATCCGCCAAATCCTGCACCCATCTTCTCCTTGGCCTTCCTCTTCTTCTCTTCCCAGGCATATACCCCTCCATTATTGTTCTCTCGTGGCATTTCAGTTTCAAGTGACCAAAATATTTCAAATTTCTTTGTTGTATCATCTTTAATTGCCAACCTTCTTCAATATTCAGCTCTTGAAATATGGATGCATTTGTTCTTTATCTAAGATATTCTTAGAACTCAACTATAACATTTATATTCAAATTTCAGCTTGTTTAGTAAGTGTACAGGTCTTACAGGCTTATGTTGCAATAGGAAAGATGCATGCTCTAAAAAATCTAATTTTTGTAGTTCTATCTGTCCCTCGCCACAATTTATTCAGTTGTTTTAGTTTCTGAAAAAAAATCAACACACACACACACACACACACTAGGTCACTGAAAAAAAAAACAGTGACAGTGTGACTAGCTCTCTTTCTTGCCTCCTTTTCCTCCCAGAAAAATCTCTGGCACCCATTTTATGAGGCTGGGTCAAACCCAAACCACACCACCAGGAAAAGTTAATTCTACTATTACTGGGAGTTGATCTTCAGACCAATGTCATGATAAGCCAATGCACTAATCATTATGCTACAAAAGCACATTCTAGCAACAGATTATCCTAACAATAAGAAACACTACCAAGGAAACAAAGAATATACTTGGCCTTATGTGGTTTATATGAGCAACAAAGCAGTGTATGGAAATGAATGGTCCCTTGCCGTATTCAAAGATGATAGTTTATAAAATGGAGTTATACCTCCCCTTAGCACAAAGACTGGGTTGAAGTTAGAGACCGTGAGTTGCCCATGAAGCATGATCCCTCGTTCGGCCTGTCTAGTTTACTCCAGAGGAAAGGTAACACCAATACGTCTGGAACAAGACAAGGTGCAGAAGCAGAGCTTCCATCCCAGACCAGTTGCAAAATAAGGATTAGGGCCTGGTGTGCCCTGCCATGACATTTTGTCTTTAAGTTGCATTTCCTCACATTAGGGTAAGGCTAGTATGGAAATACAAAACATACAATTTACAGGAAATTATGTTAGTATATCTCAGGTCCACTATATGAATATAGAAAAGTACTCTGATGAATATGAAAGCTTCTGCTCTCAGCAGAAGCTAATAAAGCCGATACAAACACTGAATTACTATAAAAACTATATAGCATGGAATTACTATACAAACTATATAGCAGAGATGGTAAAAAGTAATCCAATATTAGAAGTTCTACATAGAACCTGTACTTTTGTGAAATGTGGACAATAAGCAGACAAGCTGAGAAACATCTAATAGTAGTGGAAATGTGGTTTCTGAATAAAATGCAAAGAATTTCACGGACAGACTGAAAAAAAAAAACAAATAGCAAGTCCTACAAGAAAGAAATGAAAACTGCAAACTGATTACAGAAATTAGACGTGGATTGTCCAGATTTGTGGGGCATGTTATGAGAAGAAATTGGAGAACTTGGTAACATCTGGTAAGATTGAGGTGAAAAGAACAAGTGGAAGGCAGAGAGGTAAATATGGCCTGGCCACATGGCATAATCCAGATAAAAACAGAAGAGATGACAAAAACACAAGAGCTGATACACAACTGTGGTGATCATGTGAGATGGTAAAACATGACCACCCATGCTTCTCAGCATGGCACATGATGATGACAACAGTAGATACTGCAGCTGGACTGTGTGAAGTGATAGGCCATGAGAGATGAGATTGGGTGGACAGTTGCCTTCTCCGTGAAGTGATAGGCCATGAGAGATGAGATTGGGTGGACAGTTGCCTTCTCCGTGAAGTGTTAGGCCATGAGAGATGAGATTGGGTGGACAGTTGCCTTCTCCGTGAAGTGTTAGGCCATGAGAGATGAGATTGGGTGGACAGTTGCCTTCTCCGTGAAGTGATAGGCCATGAGAGATGAGATTGGGTGGACAGTTGCCTTCTCCGTGAAGTGTTAGGCCATGAGAGATGAGATTGGGTGGACAGTTGCCTTCTCCGTGAAGTGTTAGGCCATGAGAGATGAGATTGGGTGGACAGTTGCCTTCTCCGTGAAGTGTTAGGCCATGAGAGATGAGATTGGGTGGACAGTTGCCTTCTCCGTGAAGTGTTAGGCCATGAGAGATGAGATTGGGTGGACAGTTGCCTTCTCCGTGAAGTGTTAGGCCATGAGAGATGAGATTGGGTGGACAGTTACTTTCTCCATCACCTTTCCATCCTTATAGTTGTCTGGTACCAATTTTTTTATGAAACTAGGTCGCCTCCTGGCCAAGAAATGAAATCTGCCTTTGAAATATCACGTCTTCCTGATTTCTTAGGTAGTGAGAATGTAAAAGGGCAGAATACAGCCCTGTGCACAAATTGTGCAGGTTAAAACTCCAACAGCAATTGGAAATAACCTAATAGTAGGCTGTAAGGGCAATGCTTTGGAAATAACCTAATAGTAGGCTGTAAGGGCAATGCTCTGGCAAAGTTGGTAGGATGGAAAAATTGGTTGTTTTGAATCTGGTGTAGAACTTGATATGAGGATCAAAGAAGTAACTAAACTATGTAGTTACACAGACAAGGATAATACATTCTGACTCAATTATATAGTTACCAGAATCAGGATCTCATAAAAATGAACTCAATGCATCACATATTTCTACCTTTCTAATTTCCTTTTGAGCAGGTTTAGAGTATGTTTGTGATGGATGCGTGTTTGTATAAGCTGGGTACAAACTGGCACCTCCCCCAACACCCTCACTGACTGCACTTCCTCTGCCAGACAATTTGCTTTGATCCTCTTGCAAAGATAATGCAATGGCTGTGGAGGAAACAAAAGCAAAAAGCTGTAAAAATGATAAATTAAAATCATTAACACATCTAGTTTACCTTAAAGACAAATTATATGAAACAACTTCTTCTTTCGTTCACTTGAAATCTGTCTCTAACCGTAATGTTGTCTCTTGTATGAACTTCTGTATTTTTTTAGTTCACTCAGTGGTCCATAGAGTGTATCTCCCACTGTTGTTTCTCTAGGCCAGAAGGTTTGTCTAGATATGTCGTATTTTTGGCAGTCTTGGAGTATGTGATCTGCTGTCTGAAGCACCAATCTACATGTGCACATGGCTGATTCAACAATCTTGAATTTCGTATATATGTGATTGTAATCTATTGTGTCCTGTTCTGAGGTGCAGAATAATGATTTGTTCTGGTCTGTCCATAAGGTGGTAATCGTCTTGAGCTGGTGTTGGTGGCTTTCTGACTGATTGGATCATTCTTTTCTTTCGATGGTATGTAACAGGTACATCAGGTTGTTCTGTTGCTTCTTCCTTAGCTAGTCATCAATTCTCTCTTTTCCGGGTACTCCACAGTGAGATGATATCCACTGTATGGTGGGTGACCTTACGCTGGTGCCTTGTTCAGAAAGTAGTGTCTGAAGTACTGGCAATTTCCCAGACAGGAGCGCCTCAAGTACTGATTTTGCATCTGTCCATAGCACCACTATGTATCATGATTGGTATTTAGTAATTTCCCTGTTGTCATTTTTAATATGAAACTGTGATGCCTATATTTGCATTCTTTTTGGTGGTTTTTGATGCTGGGATCGGAGTGCAAATGGGAATGCCTGAGTGCTGTTATGTCTGTTCTTGAATTAACTGAAGCTTGTTCTATAATCTCTCAAGTTTCAGAGGATGAATATTCTGTCATATTGAAACTTATGATGATATAGGAAATGGAAAAACGAACATAATGAAAGAAACTTATCTTGTACCATGAATGAATAAACATCATACACTTGAGGAAGTCTATCATAGATACAGAATCAACTAATTAACAACTACCATACAATTGATCGGCAGAGACTGATCACCAGTCTACGACTCAGGATGGAGTATAATAAACTGAATATATGGATGCGTAAGCTTTATCTCTCTGCTTCATTAATATGCACATGTGGGCTAATAAACCAACTGCAGAACTTGCTCTACAGGACTGTCCTTTGTACAGCCAGATAAGATGAAGTGAGACACACAAACCTGCTGCTGTGCAGGCAGACCTGGGAACAGCTAAAAGCTAGGAAAGACTAGCCAAAAAGGATTACTGTTGAAACTGAATGTGCTGAGCCATAGAAGCAGTGCAGTGTAACACATTTTATGATGATGATAATAAGTGTATAACATTCAAACAAGATAAAGGTTATCTATCCTATGGCAGAGACTTCTTCTTCTTCTTCTGCGTTCATCCGGAATATTTTTTTGGGATGTGATTGCGTTGTGCATGTTTACAGCATTGCTGCGTTCTTGCGCCGTTAGGCCAACACATCCGACTTCTGCGGGCATTTGTCGACCAGGTTAACCTTCCTGGGCTATGGCAGAGACTGCCCTTTACAACTTTCACTTCCTTGTCTACCCACAGGAAAAAATCTCTGGTGTTGATTTTTCAAGATTGGGTTAACCACAGAAGTATGCTGTTAAAACATCCTGCCAATACTGGGAATTTTTTGTTGTTGCGTATCCCTTATGGAACGTTGCAGTCAACACCAGCATTTTTCAGCTGCTGTTGATGTACTAGGCAAGTGTTACGTTCAGTAGTTTGCCATTGCTTTCTGAACGACCGGCTCCCATACCAGCACATTATAACACAATGCGACACGGTCTGCTGCACAAATCGAACGCCTGGTACCCGGCTCATGAACTGCGTTCGCAAGCCTCTGGCCACGGTGACCAGTACTGGGAATAGAACCTTCAAATCCCTGTACTGATAAGCCAATATGTAGCATAGCTTCATAAATCTTCCGGACCCAGACCATTACATGAACAGACTGTCCTAGTTATGAATTCTTCTTCTTCTTCTTCTAATGCGTTCATCCAGAATTTTTTTTCGGACGTGATTGTGTTGTGCCTGTTTACAGCAGAGCTGCGTTCTTGCGCCGTTAGGCTGACACATCTGACTTCTGCGGGGTTATGAATTCAACTCTTCACCATTATCATCTTCCACTGGCCTTTATACCCCACTGGGGCAAAGGTTAAGCCTCCCTATACTTTGCTATATCCTACAGCTTCCTCCATGTTTCCCACACAATATTCATGCCTCTAATCTTCTTCTCCATGTGTATTTAGGGTTTCCTCCATTTCGCATGTCATCCCCAGCGCCAGTCTTTTCCTCACCCCATGGCTCACTGTTATTTATTTAGTTCTCTCCATGAGTTCCACATTGATGATTCTGTCATACCATTGGAATAGAAAGAAAAAGCAGCAGCTGTCATACCATTGACTGACATGTTTGTAGTTTATTAGTAATTATTTTAGTCATCATTCTCCATGTCCTCTGTTATGGACAGGTGTTAATGTTAACCTCGTATTTAAACATTTATTTCAGCTCCTCCAGACCCAGACATTGCTTTAAAACAACTGCTTCAGACAGAACAACAGAATTATGTGATGAACCAATGAACATACTGCGAGTTGTTTGGTACAGGAAAAAGGCAACAGCTATATATAATAACAAGAGCAGCATGCAGCAGTAATAACTCACCCTTAGCTAAATCATCCTCCTCTTTCCTCACTGTTGATGGGTCTGCTGTGGTTTTCTTCTGTGAATGTAACAACATATAAAATTACCTTCACATGTCATATCATACTACAACCCTTTATCTCTACTACTTCACCTGTTGATGGGTCTACTGTAGTTTTCTTCTGTGAAAGTAACAACAAATATTACCTTCACGTCATATCATACTACAACCCTTTATCTCTCTTCCTCCTCCTGTTTCTTTGATCTCGAATGAGGCAGATGTACTAAACCAACTTCAGCCGAGTCATCCTCTCTCTCTCTCTGTGGGTGGGGGTGGGGGAGAAGAGAGCCTTTCTATCTTTATTTGCCTATGTAGATTCCACAAGAACTTTCTAGTTATGTCAGTTATTATTCTCTACGTGTGCCCTATCCAGCACACTTATTTCCCCCTCAAATTACCTAGATTTGACAATCAGACAAGAGTATGTACATGTTAATAGAATACCTTGCTTGAACCAGCACAGACTAACAGATGACATACAGATACAAAAAGAAATAAAGCGCACATCGAAACTGAGGAGGACATTTTACTAACCGTTTCCGAGTCACTGAAGTCGAAGCCTTCCTTCTTCAAACTTTCATAAAATGATGGTATTAGACTGCGAACAAAATAATATAACAGGGTTAAATTGCATTTAAAATTTTCCCTCCATGACAGACGCTAGATATTTAAAATGTTCCCCCCATGACAGATGCTAGATATTTAAAATGTTCCCCCCATGACAATCGTTAGATATTTAAAATATTCCCTCCATGACAGACGTTATATATTTAAAATTTTCCTTCTGTGACAGACGCTAGATATTTAAAATGTTGCCTTCCCCATGACAGAAGCTAGATATTTAAAATGTTCCCTCCATGACAGATGCTAGATATTTAAAATGTTCCCTCTGTGACAGATGCTAGATATTTAAAATGTTCCCCCTGTGACAGATGCTAGATATTTAAAATGTTCCCTTCTCCATGACAGATGCTAGCTATTTAAAATGTCCCCTCCATGACAGACACTAGATATTTAAAATGTTCCCTCCATGACAGACGTTAGATATTTAAAACGTTCCCTCCACGACAGACACCTAGATATTTAAAATGTTCCCTCTGTGAAAGATGCTAGATATTTAAAATGTTCCCCCTATGACAGATGATAAATGTTTCTCTTTTACTAAAGAGAAAGATAGAGTATGAGAGAGGTAAGGGAGATAGATTTTTTAAAAAAGAGAAAGAGAGAGAGAGAGAGGGAGGGGGAGGGGGGAAGGGTGAGATATACATATGCACAAAATAAACATATCCACAATCAATGTTCCTAAAGGAGGCCGTAAGTGCTATGCCATCAACTATAGATACTTACAGTGTAAACAATTTATAACTGGTACAGTTTAATAATGTTGCTCTAGACGTTTGGGTGTATAATGTACTTGCTTAGTCGGGCAAAAATTATCTGGCTGGAAAACATAGCCACAAAAAAGTTAGTTCCTGTCACAGTTAAGAAAGTATGATGATGAACTACACATGCTGACTGCCAACTGAAATACACCAGTTTCAACTACAGATTAATTTATTCTGTAAAATAATAACAAATAAAAGTAATTTGAATGATTATTTTGTGAACAAAAAGATGGAAGATAAAAGGAGGTAAAACAGGAAACAGAGGACGTAAATTACAAGTACCTCAGAAGTCGGAGTGGGTTCGCCTGATGGCGAAGGGGCAGTTGTAATAGGGTAAGCTAATCCACATGCAAACACCAGTCCAGTGCACTAGAAGTCGTAGCATGTGTTCGGACTACACTTGAGTTCAAGACGAGCAAACACACACAAATAAAAAAAAACCAACAAAAATATAAGAAAACAAAGGATGACTTACTTAAGGGCTGGGTCATCCCTGAACTCTGGTTGTTCCGCCCAAGTTTTAATCATCAGTTTAAGTTTCTGTGCCACTCTTGGGTGAGCCTGTTAAATGTCACCACACACACACAAAAAACACTTACATTAACTTTTGTAAGAAGCTTAAATAATTGTCTTTTCTTAAACTGATCATGCTTTTTCTGTTCAAAGCCTTGTTTACAATACTTGGCATACAATACTTTATATATGACAATAATACATATAAAGTATATTTATCTCGGATGGGGGGGGGGGGGGGGGGCTGCGTGGTCTCGAGGTATGGTGTCCGCCTCGAGTGCTGGAGGTCCTGGGTTCAAGCGCCGGTGAGGATTGATGAAACAAAGACAGAGCATTCTCTGCAAGACTGAGGATTAGACTCAAACATTCAGCTATCTGTTATTCAACAAACCAATGATGCAACATGGTCTGAGATTGGCAGAGTTGCTGAAAGAGCTAATCTCTATAATGTCATAAAGTGGACTCTGTTTTTACAAAATTAATCCCTCCAGTTTTTAAGGCATCAGGATTCATCCAGTATGTAAATATACATACATATGACCCAGCAAGGTCTGTTCAAAAAGTGTCAGATCTTTGACCAGCAAGAATACAGTGAGTCACCTGGAGGTCAGAAACCCTAATCCCCGTCAAAGTACTCTCCTTGGGACTATCCACACTTCTCCCAGCAGTCCTGTTATTTGTTGGAAGAATTTCAGCAAGGCCCCTTTGGAAATAAAGGACAGTGTGGCCATAGAGTTCTTCTGTGTGATGATTTAGTAATTACGTTTTTCACCTGGGTATGTACTACTTTGATCTCAGACAACAATGGGCATATAGTACTTTTTATCTTGGACAATAATGGGCATATAGTACTTTTTATCTCGGACTACAATGGGCATATAGTACTTTTAACTCAGGGAGCACTGGATGTCAATATCATGTAGCAGGTCTTTTGCTGAATGTCGCTGTCATCACGATGCGCTAACATGTTAAATATCTTGCCATTTCTCCCGCCTCATATGCCTTTATGCCCAAGATGTCTTTGTCATAAAAGTTGACCCCTTCAATGTGTCACAAAGTTAATCCCTCCAGTTTTTGAGGTATCAGGATTCATCCAGTTCGTATGTATACATACATATTACCCAGTAAGGTCTGTTCAAAAAGTACCAGGTCTTTAGCCAGAAAGAATACAATTAGTCACCTGAAACCCTCCCTATTGATGGAAGCATTTCAGCAAGGCCCCTTTGGAAATGGAGGACAGTGTGGCCATAAGATTCTGCTATTCCCAGGTTTTCCCCATTTTAAAGTCCACTAGAGCCCCTGTAGATAAAAGCCATTTATTACCATGATCCAAGATATATATAAAAACAGCACTTTAAAATTATTTGAAAACAAGTTTCCAATTTATGATAACAGTACCTTTTGTGAAATAAGTGTTCGACATTCTGATATGAAGTCTCTGGAACATATTTCAAGATGAAACGGCCTGCCACAGTTGTTCACACAAGCATCTAGAAGCTGTGGATTGTAATATCACAAGGCAGCTATTTAGAAACAATATTTACAAACAATTTCAGAAATTGCATACAATACAGTTTCTCAAAGTACACATTTTAGCAAGGGAGATGGTGAGTTTGAAAACATACTGATCAGAAGTTGAACAGATAGTACATATCCAATTATCTATTACTGCTGGTATCTATACAATCTTTTACTATAACATCTACACCAGTTGGTACATGTACAATCTTCTACTATAACGTCTACAACAGCTATTACATATCCAATCAACTACTTTTCTTTCTTTGTTTTTGGCATATCCTATTTACCGGACATTGCTGTCAACACCTGCATTTTACTGCTGTTGTTGATGTCTTGGCAAGTTTACGTTCAGTAGTTTGCCATTGCTTTCTGAACGACCGGCTCCCATACCAACACGTTAAAACTCAGAGCAACGTGGTCTGCTGCCAAATCGGTTGCAGCTGTGTTTCGAACGCAGGTAAGCGGGCTTACGAATCGCTTCCATAAGCCCTTAGCCATGGAGACCAGATAATCATCTACAGTAACATTCAAAATAGCTGACTGGATGTAGAAGATTGAGTCTCTTAATGACCAAGACCTTTCTTCACCTACACATGGGGCATCCTTGGTAGACTCGTCTGTGAGACATCCTGGGCAGACACCAGTCTGTGGGACATCCTGGGTAGACTAGACTGTGGGACATCCTGGGCAGACACTAGTCTATGGGACATCCTGGGCAGACACTAGTCTATGGGACATCCTGGACATATAATAGTCCATGAGACATTCTGGGCAGACACTAGTCTGGCTAATGATAGCAGGACTGACTATGGTCTCCGCTGTGATCAAGTTTACCAAGGAGTTTGTATGCTGAGATTGCAGGAGTCACAACAATTTCCAACAAGATGATGGCAGACAATCAACACCCAAGTCTTGCACTCACAGCTTGAAGAGCTCACAAGCTTGCTCAGAATGATTGTCTACCAAGATAGAAACCAAGTCATATATATATATATATATATATATATATATATATCTCCCTCCCTAATTCTTAAAGCTAAACAAGCGTGAATCAACAGGGCTCAACAAATGCAGGCATTCATCCAATGAAATAACAAAACGCATATCTTTTATTTTGCCAAAGCCAGAGAAACCGCTATAGAACGTGACGATCATTGATTGCTTGGAAGTTCTATAGCCGTACATCAAAGCATTATTTAGAATTATCGCGAGGAAAACTATGTATTACAAAAACAGTAGTTACATACACAATTAAACACCATAACGGAAATCAGGATACATAATAAAAGGTAAAACAAGCAAACAATGAAAGAAATGAAGGTGTGGATATATAATTAATGTCTGGTAAGAGGAAGCAAACAAACATACTGTGGTGAATAGACATGGGATACAAAGAAACATGCTGTGTATTTCATGTCACTGTCAATTTATAATTCACCATCATTTTGTGAAATCATCGCAGACCAATGCTCTCAACACAAACTGACAGAAAGAATCTTAATCCTTCCCCAATACCCCGCCTCACGCATTTTCATATCCAATGTGTCTAATGTCCTGTGTCCACCTTCATGTCCTGTATCCACCTTCATGTCCAGGGTGTCTAATGTCCTGTGTCCACCTTCATGTCCAAGGTGTCTAGTGTCCTATATCCACCTTCATGTCCCGTGTTCACCTTCATGTCCTATGTCCACCATCATGTCCCATGTCCACCATCATGTCCCATGTCCACCTTCATGTCCCGTGTCCACCATCATATCTTGTGTCCACCATCATGTCCCATGTCCACCTTCATGTCCCATGTCCACCTTTACATCCTGCGTCTACCATCATGTCCCGTGTCCACCATCACGTCCAGTGTCCACAAACACGTCCCATGTCTACCTCCATGTCCCGTGTCCTCTTCATGCTTCGTGTCCACCATCATATCCTGTGTCCACCATCATGTCTTTGTCCACATTCCATGTCCCATGTCCACCATCATGTCCCGTGTCCACCTTCATGTTGGTCATCCCCCGACTTATATTCCAGGAGTCTAAGTGTTCCACTACTGTTCTTTCTAAACTATTAAGACATTTAATATGGCTAAAGCATTTCAGTTTCTAAGGCGTGATACTGTCTATGAGTCAGTGTTCTACGATACTCAGATCTAGTACACCCGGCAAGGTAACACGGCCAACAAATGCCTGAAGGAGTCGTATGTGTCGGCCGAAAGATTCAAATACTGCAGCTCTGCTGTAAACAGGCCCATCGCAATTATGTCTAAAACAACATTCCGGATGGATGCACAATAAAAAGATCTAGTAAAATGTCAGTATTTTCTTCTTCTTTGTAAGTAAGTATTTTTCTTCTTCTTTGTAAGCAAGTATTTTTCTTCTTCTTTGTAAGTAAGTATTTGTCTTCTTCTTTGTAAGCAAGTATTTTTCTTCTTCTTTGTAAGCAAGTATTTTTCTTCTTCTTTGTAAGCAAGTATTTGTCTTCTTCTTTGTAAGTAAGTATTTGTCTTCTTCTTTGTAAGTAAGTATTTGTCTTCTTCTTTGTAAGTAAGTATTTGTCTTCTTCTTTGTAAGTAAGTATTTGTCTTCTTCTTTGTAAGTAAGTATTTGTCTTCTTCTTTGTAAGCAAGTATTTGTCTTCTTCTTTGTAAGTAAGTATTTGTCTTCTTCTTTGTAAGTAAGTATTTTTCTTCTTCTTTGTAAGCAAGTATTTTTCTTCTTCTTTGTAAGTAAGTATTTTTCTTCTTCTTTGTAAGTATTTTTCTTCTTCTTTGTAAGCAAGTATTTTTCTTCTTCTTTGTAAGCAAGTATTTTTTTTCTTCTTTGTAAGCAAGTATTTTTCTTCTTCTTTGTAAGTAAGTATTTTTCTTCTTCTTTGTAAGTATTTTTCTTCTTCTTTGTAAGCAAGTATTTTTCTTCTTCTTTGTAAGTAAGTATTTTTCTTCTTCTTTGTAAGTATTTTTCTTCTTCTTTGTAAGCAAGTATTTTTCTTCTTCTTTGTAAGCAAGTATTTTTTTTCTTCTTTGTAAGCAAGTATTTTTCTTCTTCTTTGTAAGTAAGTATTTGTCTTCTTCTTTGTAAGTACGTCAAGGACTCCTTTTACAAGCCTGGGCTACATTGAGCATTTGGTGCTAGAGATATATTTCCATAGAGCCATTTCCTGGCACTCATTTGAGCTGGGTTGAGTTGAGCTCAGGTCAATTTTAAAAAAAATTATCTACCCTAAAGTGTAATGAACCAATGACCACCAGGGTGGGAGGGGGTGTCTAGCATCTATGTTAACGTGGCTCCCTTTCTTCTTCTTGATCTTTGATATTCTAAGAATTGCTCCGTAACATTTCAGTTCTTTTTAATACAAATATAGATAAACATGGAGGCACCGTTTGTACAACAAACTTCACATTTTTGGACGCTCGCTCGCTTTGAACTCAAGTGTGGTTGAGGCAGAAACATGGAGCTGATCCACGACTCTGGTGATGGAGTCAGATGGCGAGACATGACCGCCCACGCTTATCGACATGGCACTTGGTGGATGGATGGACGGTAGTCCACTCACACTACTTCTAGTGCACTGGACTGAATTTTGCATGTGGATTAGCTTTCCCTACTACCAGTGTCCCTCGCCATCAGGAGAACCATCACCGACTTCAGAAGTACTTGTAATTTATGTTCCCAAGTCATGGACGAGAAGTCAGCCCTCTACCTCAGCATCAGCACACCGGATGTTTATCTATTTTACCTCCAAACTTAATTTTAAGAATATTCATTTACTTGTACTTTATTTGTATACAACTATCAGGGCCAGGTGTCTTGTTATACTTAGAACTAACAAGATGCTGAACTGTATCACACACAAACACTTACTGTTAACGCTTGCATGGATACAAAAGGAACTTTGTAATTCAGTCTTTTGATTACTGACTTCAAACAATCTCTAGCGCTGTTGATTGGAATAAAAATTTAAAAAATAGCTATAATATTTCTAATCTTTTAGCAAATATAAGGGTGTTTAAAAAAAATTACAAAATAAGAATAATAAATGTGTTCAATTGTCATTATCCTATAAACAAATCTCTACCTCACTGATTATGAAGTTAACATTACAGAGACGCAGCAGGAGAATGCTTCAGGACAAATTATTTATTTTTATTTATATATTTATATTATACTTTTAATTGAATGTAAGAAAGAGAGTGCTAAAGTTCTATATAGAACCTGTTTTGCTGTATGGCAGTGAATCTTGGAATGTAAATGAACAAATTAGGAAGAACTTAGAAGCATCAGAGATGTGGTTCCTGAGACAAATGTTGCGAATTCCTTGGACTGCCAAAGTAACTAACAGCGATTGTCTGAAAGAGGCTAATGAAACGATAACATTATATACAACAATAAGAAAGAGACAAACAGCTTTCTTTGGTTATGTGATGAGAAGAGAGGTATTAGAGAACATTGTAACAACTGGAAAGATCGAGGGGAAGAGAGGTAGAGGCAGACCAAGAGAAATGGTGCTGGATGGATTGAGACAGAGGGATGGCGGAATATCTTCTTCTTCTGCGTTCATCCGGAGTTTTTTTGGGTGGACATGATTGCGTTGTGCCTGTTTACAGCAAAGCTGCATTCTTGCGCCGTTAGGCCGACACATCCGACTTCTGCGGGCATTTGTTGACCGGGTTAACCTTCCAGGGGGGAGGAATATCAACAGCAGAGTTGATCCAGAAAACCAAAGACGGAGCTCTGTGGAAGGTCATAAACGCCTGCGCAGACTGACACGGCACTTGATGATGATACTTTAAATAACAAATATCTGAGGCTCTCCGACTAGAGGGGCAATAGGAGAGCAACTAATCAACTTGGTCATTGCTCACAACTGCATGCTCCGAGCATAAATCCATGATTGCCCGCAATCTCCGTCCTGTCTGACAATGCTAGCCATTCCACCTGGAACATATCAGCTTCCATTTTCTGAAGCATACTTTTCTTTAAAGTTTCTCATGGTAGGGAAAGCAAATCCGTGCCAGTGGTAAACAGAAAAGTACTATAGCAAACAGAAAAGTATTAAGAACCAACAAAGCATTCCTTAAATAAAAAGACAGAAAGTTACTAGGAAAAAGAACAAAGATGAGTGCTGTCTAACTTCTAATTAAACTAACCTGTGCTGACAAGAGTTTGATCAAACACAGCAAGCTCACCCATCCAGCATGAGATTGGAAGCAGAGACAGTCTCACAATAAGAATGGAAACAGAGGCAGTCTCACCATAGAGGCAGTCTCACAATAAGATTGGAAGCAGAGACAGTCTCACAGTAAGATTGGAAGCAGAGACAGTCTCACAATAAGAATGGAAAAAGAGGCAGTCTCACCATAGAGGCAGTCTCACAATAAGATTGGAAGCAGAGACAGTCTCACAATAAGAATGGAAGCAGAGGCTGTCTCACAATAAGAATGGAAGCAGAGACAGTCTCACAATAAGAATGGAAGCAGAGACAGTCTCACAATAAGAATGGAAGCAGAGATAATCTCACCATAAGAATGGAAACAGAGACAGTCTCACAATAAGATTGGAAGCAGAGACAGTCTCACAATAAGATTGGAAGCAGAGACAGTCTCACAATAAGATTGGAAGCAGAGACAGTCTCACAATAAGATTGGAAGCAGAGACAGTCTCACCATAAGAATTGAATCAGAGACAGTCTCACAATAAGATTGGAAGCCCTCGGGAAAGTTAAAACGGCGGTCAACAAATGCCCGCAGAAGTCGGATGTGTCGGCCTAACGGCGCAAAAACGCAGCTCTGCTGTAAACAGGTACAACGCAATCACATCCGAAAAAAAAAACTCCGGATGAACGCAGAAGAAGAAGAAGAAGAAGAAGAGGAAGAGGAAGAAGAAGAAGAAGAAGAAGAAGAAGAAGAAGAAGAAGAAGAAGAAGAAGAAGAAGAAGAAGAAGAAGAAGAAGAAGAAGAAGAAGAAGAAGAAGAAGAAGAAGAAGAAGATTGGAAGCAGAGACAGTCTCACAATAAGATTGGAAGCAGAGACAGTCTCACCATAAGATTGGAAGCAGAAGCAGTCTCCCCATAAGAATGGAAACAGAGGCAGTCTCACAATAAGAATGGAAGCAGAGATAGTCTCACAATAAGATTGGAAGCAGAGACAGTCTCACAATAAGATTGGAAGCAGAGACAGTCTCACAATAAGATTGGAAGCAGAGACAGTCTCACAATAAGAATGGAAGCAGAGACAGTCTCACAATAAGATTGGAAGCAGAGACAGTCTCACCATAAGAATGGAAGCAGAGACAGTCTCACAATACGATTGGAAGCAGAGACAGTCTCACAATAAGAATGGAAGCAGAGACAGTCTCACAATAAGAATGGAAACAGAGACAGTCTCACCATAAGAATGGAAGCAGAGACAGTCTCACAATACGATTGGAAGCAGAGACAGTCTCACAATAAGAATGGAAGCAGAGACAGTCTCACAATAAGAATGGAAACAGAGACAGTCTCACAATAAGAATGGAAGCAGAGACAGTCTCACAATAAGAATGGAAGCAGAGACAGTCTCACAATAAGAATGGAAGCAGAGACAGTCTCACAATAAGAATGGAAACAGAGACAGTCTCACAATAAGAATGGAAGCAGAGACAGTCTCACAATAAGAATGGAAGCAGAACCAGTTTCTGTAGCTTTCAAAAGGCTTCATAATTGGAGGCAACCAATGTATCTGACTCAGCCTATGTATCACCATCAGTATCTATGGCATGAATGCCCTCTGGGAACGATTATTGTTCTTTTGATCAGTACTGATGGGAGATGAGAACAGATGGGAGTGCTTTGCTTGCTATGCCATCAACTCTATGTAATCAATCAACACTTCATCATCATCACCATCAGCAATTATTTCAACCCTCGGGCTGGTTGCAAAATTTTCTGATCATTCATTGTATAGTAAACTGCTGAACGTAAATTTGCCAAGAGATCACAACAGCACAAAATGCTGGTGTTGACTGTGATGCCCTGTAAATGATATTAAATTTAACTTTATAACATTGTATAATTGTCTGTTTAGTGCCACTCTTTAATTCTTATAATGCCCGCATAGATAGATATGGGCATACTTGTTTTATAAATGTTTTTGGTCTTGGCCAAAGAGCTAAGCCTATAAGTTTATGACAATTTGTAAGCAATTCACAAACTTTAAATAACTTCTTACCCATTGGGTTGTCTTGAGACTTTCTCACATATGTCAAGTATAAGGCTCCAATCTTCAGTTGTGTTCATTTCATGTGTTGCCTTTTCTGTAAGTAAAACAGGTTAAGAAAAAGTAAAAGACTATGTTCCATGCAATGAAGCATACTGGGTATATGGTGCTAAATTACTAAAAAAATTACTAAAAATTACTAAATATGATAACTTGAAACCAGTTTATTTTTATACATACATTGTCCCTTTATTTCTCAACATAATTTCCATCAACATTGATGCACTTATCCCATCGTTTTATCAGTCCTCCCAAACTGGCTGCATAGTTGTGTAGCCATGTGCGCCTTACTTATTAACTTACCCTCATATATTGGTAGTAAATGAGTTGTTTTTAAACCCATTTTAGGCTAGGTTGACCAAGGAGTCTAATTCAATTGTTTTAATCCACCTCGTTGGGGATTTGAATACATGACCAACGGGCCAGCAGGCTTGGCTGTATATTTGTGTCAAATAGTTATTTTCAATATGAGAACATACCTGTGCCATCTACACTAAACACTACCACATGGCAAAGAAGCTTGGACTCTTGAGCAAATAGAAAATTTAACACAAGCTCTAGAAATGTGGACATTTAGAAGAATGGGTTGTATTTTATGGACAGGAAAGGAAATGCAGAGTTCCATGAGGATCTGGGAATGGCAAGAGAAGAAATAAAGATATAGAGAAGTCAAGTAACATATTCTAGGCATTAGAGGACATTACATTTATCAGACTATGTTGAAGAGTAAAGTCGAAGACAGGCAAGTCAAAGGGTAGGTAGTGATAAAACTGGATGTAGTGCACCCCTACAGGTTGAAATAAAGTGTTTGAGATTCACTACAGATGACCATCAATGTAGAGTAGTCACCTGACTGACAAATTCAAGAGTAATTTATTATCTCCTATATTATAATAGGGCAAAATCATTATTATTATCAACATGTGCGCCAAATGACATAGCTGTTCACCGGCAGATATTGGTCCTTGGTGTTTTTTATCAATGATGTTGATGTTATTCCTCCATGCCACCATCCCAAGACATTAAGCATCATTTCCCTTGGTCTGCCTCTGTCAACGATGATCTTTTCCAATTCTGATCTTGTTACATGATCAAGGAACACTGTCTCTTTCTTACAGTTGTTCTACAGCATACATCACAATACTTAAAAAAACAAACAAACAGAGACAACAGAATGCTAATCAATAAGAACAATCAGTTTAATGAGCCACGCTACCAATAAAAATGATTAGAAATTTCAGAAACTCAATTTGGGTTCCTTGCAGATAAAGAAACATGGAATGCAACATTTACTTTATCAACGCGCATTATGCTTTATAGGCTACTCAAAAGCTTTTGACAAAATGAAACAAGTTCATTCTTCCTGAATTCAGTGTACATGGGAAAGATCTCACAATAGATATGAATATACATTGGGAGCTAAAATCTGTCATGAAACTTGAGGGAGAAGTCTGTGAATTTTGAGCAATTAAAATAGGAGTCTGACAGGGAAGGGCAACTCTTTTCTGCATTTCATCAAGAGATAAAAGTTGGTTGGCCTTCAAGGGATTGCAGGGGCAGAAGATGGGCATTCTGTTATCCAATAAAGCTCCCATAAATGTAGACACCCAAGGATTTGCCACTTCCCTGCCCATGGCTGCTTAGTCTCACTTTCTTACACTGAGCCTCACATGTTGCATCTTTAGAGACCAGAAGTACACTAGATTTCAGTCTTTGGTGACCTCCACACAATGAGTAGTTCAATCTCTCAACCAGTGCCAAATATTGTAAATGTACTTTACTGGCTTCGTGGCGAAGGGGTTACGACGCAGTTTGTAATCCCGCACTTGAAACACAGCTGCAGGCGATTTGGCAGCAGGCCACCTTGCATTGGTTTTTTATGAAATGGTATAGGTGCTGGTCGTTTAGAAAACAATGGCAAACTACTGAATGTAAACTTGCCAAGAGATCACAATGGCAAAAAAATGCTGGTGTTGACGGTGACGTCCTCTATAGGATATGAAACTAACTTAACTTTGCTGTTTGTTTCCAGGATTTGAGTCTCAGTAAATTCTGCACTGATTTACATGAAGAGCAGTGTGTTCCGAGTAGTGTGTTCCGAGTAGAACACCAACCCTGGAAAACCATACAGAGCAATGTTTTTCCTCTTTATCTGTAAGGTTGGCGGCTTTGGACATGCACCTGTTAAACCACTACAGCATGGTCTGGTTTGACAAACAAAGCAAGGATTTCTCCCACAGCACTGAGATTCTGTTTAGTAGACAACATGTGATGAACATTTGAACCATACTGTCATTCTTCTTCTTCTTCTGTGTTCATCCGGAGTTTTTTTCTGGATGTGACTGCGTTGTGCCTGTTGACAGCAGAGCTGCGTTCTTGCGCCGTTAGGCTGACACATCCGACTTCTGCGGGCATTTGTTGACCGGGTTAACCTTCCCGGGGATACTGTCATTCAATAGGATTCTCGTTTGCTTTGAACTTAATTGAAATTTAGTAGGACATTTAGTCTGTGGACATTAGAAGCCCTCTTTCACATTCTGTGTAGGCTGATGAATGCCACAAGTTTTTCCCACTTTATGGTCACTGCATCTCTTGGGGCCACCAACCCCGAAATCCCCTACCAGTTTGGTTCAAGCTAATAATGGTCATGGTGGGCGCGTTGGTGTAGTAGTTATGAGGTTATGCTGATGTCATGAGCATGGACGGAGGGTTCAATGCCTGCACTCATCATCTGCTAAGAGAGAACACTGGCCACTTATTCCTCCATGCATTCAGGCCTGCAAAATGTGATGGTTCTATCACTTACAAACCCACAGTAGTCTCCTGCTTTGGGACTTGTTTTAAAAAAAATATATGTAATGGCTATTGATGCGTGGCGTACAAGGATGTATGGCAGAAGTCTTGCATGGGGTTTCATAACCCCAGCACAGAGCCCACTGGCGTCAATAGTGAGGTTCAGGGTATCCCTTTATATGCAAGACAACGGCCTAAACTTTCCCTGTGTCTGTGACTGAAATCACCTCACTGCAAATGAGTAACCAAAATGTTTTGAAAGATACAAAGACAACTTATCACAAATAGAGTGAGGCAATTATAATTTTTGGCCACATTTTATGAGAAGTGGGAAAAAAAGTGGAACTTGTGACAAATGGTTAGTTTTATGAAGCAAGAAAGACAGGGAGAAAAGATTCTTGAGCCTTATGTTATGGCACAAAAAGGTATCAGCATATGAACTGTTGGAGATTTCAAGATGTGGGTAAACATTCTCGCCAACGTCAGCTGGCTACGTCGATATTTAATAACTAAGTAATAAGAAAGGCAAGTCATTGTTGTTATATTTCAGATACTCGCGTCGTACAGGACAGGTTCCAAAAAACCAAATCATCTGTCAATAAGACGTATCGTACACCATCTCATAATTTAATAAGCTATGAGTGTAGCTGTTACTAGATATTCATGATTTTTATACGGTTTATGATACTGAGTGTTGATCGACCCAGTCAGCTAAATCACCATCAAATGAATGTGAATGAAGTGAATCACCTGATGCCAACAGTCAACAGAACTAGAAAGTCAGTCACAAGTGTCGTTTCCTGTGTCACAACTTCCTCACATCTCACGAACTACCTGACAAAATACCCTACTATGACACTACCCTTTCTTTAAATCAGTTGTGAAAGAGAATAAGTTACAAGATAAACATACCGACATCGGCGTCGAAAGGCGTGGCGTTGGCAAACAAAGGCATATTTCTCTGAGATTTGTGTTTCTGTAATGGTATCCCTGCCTGCTGCCTGTCATTACATTACAGATACTGGTTGTGATTGGCGCATGCGCTCTACATGACGTCATGTTTTCTTCCGGGACCAACAAATAATCATCCAACTTGAGCACTATTGCGTGTTGGTGGACGTGGTATATGTAAACAATATGCGTTGTGTCCGCAACACGGCTTAATAGCCAGACACGGAACAGATTTGGGAGAACTTTTAAACTTTAAGAATTGGAAGTGAAAGATTAGGACTAAGAAGAGTAAAGCACAGCAAGAAGACAGCGATAATTGAGACATTTCTATTTTTAGTATTATTACTGTCATCATCATCAAGAGCCCTGCCGGCTGGCGTAGGCGTTCATGGCTCTCCACAGATCTCGATCTTTGGTGTTCTGGATCAACTCTGCTGATGATATTCCTCCATGCCACCGTCTCAATCCATCCACTATCATTTCTCGTGGACCGCCTCTGCCTCTCTTCCCATCGATCTTTCCAGTTGTCACGATATTCTCTAATGCCCTTCTTTCTCATCACATGACCGAAGAACGCTTTCTGTCTCTTTCTTATTGTTGTATGGGGGATGCGTGGTCTCGAGGTATGGTGGAGGAGGTCCCGGGTTCAAGCCCCGGTGATGACCGGGACCCCTTCTCGTGGACCTTTCGTATTACTAGTAATACGATTTCCCCCGGTTTCTGGGTAGTGAGATCGGACGCCCGTGTGTATTGTTGCGCACGAAAAAAAATATCCCTTGGCAGTTGGAAACCGAAAAAGAGTAGCCTAACGGCGCTGCCCGGGCGTTAAAAATAATAATCTACCCAAAGTATTTCAGGACCCTCGCCGGTGCTACGGAGTTCGTGCACTGAGCTGAGTTTCTCTAGACTCGGGTTTGAGTTAGGAGGAGAACGGAGCATTTATGGGTTGCACCCGTGTGCCGTGATGTTGATCCATCGACTAAACTAACTAAACTAAACTATTATTGTATATAATGCTTTAGTTTCATTAGCCTCTTTCAGGCAATCATTGTATGTTAGTTACTCTGGCAGTCCAAGGAATTCGCAACATTCGTTTCAGAAACCACATCTCTGAGTCTGTTGCTTCTATTTTTTCCCCTCTTAATTTGATCATTTACATTCCAAGATTCGCTGCCATACAGCAAGACATGTTCTATATAGCATTTTAGCACTCTCTTTCTTACATTCAGTGATAGTGACTTACTGCATATTATACTCTTCATTTTCTGAAATGAGGTTTTATCTTGCCCTATTAGTATTAGTTACTATTAGTAACTATTATTAACAGCTGACACAAGTAGAGATATTAACATTTATTTAACTCTTTTAACAACGAAAATGAGATATAAAAAAAAAAATATGAACATTGCACGAAGAATTATTCAAGCAACTGAAATATTGCTTCAGACATAGCGTTGCTGCTTTATTAATTAGAAATAAGACAAGATTGTCCCCGACACTCCCATATGTTTTCCCATCTTCCTCAGTCGGAGTACAGAAAACAATCAACATTCTATTCATCATCAATTCATCACGTAGGAGGCCCTTTACAGGACGTCGCACTTATCACGGCTAGCCGAAAAGTTTCTCCATCTCTTGTCGTTTGTTTTGTAGTACGCATCCTTGTGCACAAAGTGTCTGCAATGTCCTGTGTGTGTCAACTTCGTGCTGATTGGCTTCTGCCACTACATTCAGGAATCGTGCAGGGAGTCTCAGTGGCCAAGTGGTCACGCCACCTGTTTTACGCTCCGAAGGTTATGGGTTCTATTCCGGCCGACGTCGTTCGGTTCACGAATGTTTTCTCAGAGACTCCTAGGGGTCGTCGCTGTCGCTGAAGCTTCGGAGTTCGTGTTTTGTGCGACGCTTTCGGCAGGCCGTCTTAGTTAGTTACTCAACAGATCATCCTCATTGCGCATCGAACCATTCAGTCCATAAGTGCTCGGATCCCCTCCTCAGCAATTCCCGCAGCGTGTAGCGGCTAACGACACCAGTTCTGTGTTGGTTTATCATGTGTTGGTTTATCAATCTTCTTTGGCTTCCTGCGTAGTGTTCTTGTTTGGCCACCCCTCTTTTAATTTGTTGTTCTCGCAGTCTGGCCATGGTTGTAGATTCACAGTCATCACTTGGTCCTGTGGAAGGAGACCGAATCATATGGGATAAAACACCGTGCAATGAAGTAGATCGTCTTGCCTTGTGAACCCCCCAGGACCCATGCCTTCAGTCACTTTTCTTTCCAAGCCACTGTGGCCTATGGGAATGCCCCGAATGATGTGATGTCGGATCCTAGATCAATCAATCAATCAATCAATCAATCAATCAGTCCAAGCCACTGTGGCGTTTACTATGGCAAAAGTATTTCACTCTCGTTTGAGCTCGTCAGTGGTCCATATCCAAGATTGAATCCGGGAACGAATTCCGGTGTGGAAACACCCGCCTCACACGCCAGTGATCAGGAGTTCGTACCCGGGTCCAGTCAGGGACTTGCGCTACTGACGAGCCCAAACGAGAGCGAAACTCAGTCTAGTGCTTCCGATCTGACGTGGACAAGGCTCAAGGTTCGTACCGGAATACGATCAGCGTTGCCAGTAGTGGGTTGTGCTCAGTCTTCAAAACCCAAATCCCGAAACAACCAAATAAATCACAAGTTATTTCAGTTTCCAAAACAGGAGCTTCTTTATTTGCGACGTCCAGATTTGGTAACATGTTTATACTGTTCTTCTTCTTGGTCCACATTATTCTAAAAATTCGTCTGTAACATTTAAGCTGATTTTTTTTTATTAGCTCTCTCTCATTCTTTAATCTGTTCTCTTTCGGTCTGTACTGCTCGTTCTCATTCTTTATTTCAGCATTGCGTGCGACCTCTTGCTGGATACTGCGCTGTATTCTTTTGGCAGTTTTCCTTCTTTCAGCCGCGGTGATGGCGCTTTTATACAGACAGGAAGATTCTCATCCCCCGTTTTGACGTCCTTGGTGTCGTAGCGGCTTCTTCACTTCTCTTCTTGAACATTGGGTGGCTCTTTTATTTAGGTTAGGTTTGGATCGTGGCATTCTTCTCCCCTGTAACTGATATCTTGAACAATTAGGTCTCTTGTTCTTGATCAGGCTCCGTAGATGCGAATGCTGAAAACATTGATCTGGTCCGTCTGTGAAAGAACCACAAAATTAAATTGCATTTATCAATTTCAATGTGAGTGCCAGGCAATCAACACAGGTATAACGGTAAGACAATTAGCAAATCGAGTAACCTAACACATACCGGTGCAGGTAGAAAAGAGTTATTTTGTCTTCGGGAATCAATGTGCATACTATAAAACACCATCCTCTGCGATTTCTCAACAGCTCATAAGCTACGGTCATAAAGTTAACAAAGAACACGCGTTTCGTATACTGTATTCGATGAATATTAAATGATTCCTCAAATACAGTGAGGCCTTCGCAATTAGGCAGTTCCAGTCAGTTTTGTGTCAACTGAAAGAATTGTTTTAAATCTGAAATTACCGTGGGGAAAAAATTCTGCAAATCCAAAAAAAAAAAAAAAAACAACTTATTATTCATGCATTCACTTCACATGCTATATAGCTCTGCAGTATGCACATCAACTAAATAAATTAGTCAATAAATCGCGCAACGGTGGATATAGCCTAGAAGTAGAGCTGGCTTCCCCTGGACGCGTGGAAGACTGCGAGGACTGCGGTCCCTTCAGCTGTGGACGAGACACGAAGAAGACAATAAGGCAAGAATGTGCAGCGTTGCATAACGAACCACGGGTCAGATGCGGTGACGGAGTTCAAGCCGCTATCTGTCAGAATCTGGTTTTTATGTCCTGGCTGAGACAAGTGTGAATTGAGATGGAAGTGGATCACAATGCAACGAGTATATGACGACGACCTGAGACTCTGTGGCCGAGTGGTCAAGCCGTTTGGCTCGTGCTCCGAAGGTCGTGGGTTCGATTGGAAGACTGCGAGGACTGCGGTCCCTTCAGCTGTGGACGAGACACGAAGAAGACAATAAGGCAAGAATGTGCAGCGTTGCATAACGAACCACGGGTCAGATGCGGTGACGGAGTTCAAGCCGCTATCTGTCAGAATCTGGTTTTTATGTCCTGGCTGAGACAAGTGTGAATTGAGATGGAAGTGGATCACAATGCAACGAGTATATGACGACGACCTGAGACTCTGTGGCCGAGTGGTCAAGCCGTTTGGCTCGTGCTCCGAAGGTCGTGGGTTCGATTCCAGGCCGCGTCCTTCGGTTTACGAGTTAAATGTTTCGGAGACTCCTGTGGGCCGTCGCTAAAAGCTACGGAGTTCGTGCTTTGTGCGACGCTTTCCGTGCTGCGGAAAGAGACCGAGCCATATGGTGCAATGAAGTCGACCCTGTCGACTTTTAAGCGACTTTTTTTTTAGGGTAGTGGTTGCTTTTCACACAGTGGGGAATATTGTGGGATGATGCCAACATGTTAGTCCTCCTTTCTTCAGTGTAAAGCCATGATACACTAATTGGATTTACTAACAATAAGGCACGTGGCTCATTAATGAAACGGTGAAAATCAACTTGTAAAGAACATGACTGGCGAACGGGAATCAATTACAATGTCGACGCTCGAGGAAAAGTTAATATCCGTTTTTAATCTGGAATTTGCAAGACAGTCACATATACTAGTTAGCAGTTAAATTAGTTTCTCGTGCCGCCGAGAAGAGCCTAATTCCTATATTACACTAACCTTGATATCCAGCCCTGCCTTTTCCCTACGAACATTCAGTAACCTTCATTCTCCCTTGTGTTCTTCCAATTCGTCCTCTCTGTCGTTCTCAACCGAATCTGTCGTCTAGCGTTTTCCCGTCTTTAGAAAACCCATGGCGCTTTTCCAGATATGTCATATGCTATCCACATCCTTGAATGATCTCACTGACAGCCTTTTATCTCTTCAGAAGCCGCCTTAGTCCTTCTCGAACCAAGCAGTCATTCTCAGTTAATGCTCAATCCTGTCGCTGATTCCTGTATCCATTGGGTGTTTCTTGTATCAAATAAGTGAGGTGGATGCCCTTGTTGTTTGCAGTGCTACCTTTAGAGACATTCTAATACTATCACGTGACATTCGTTGTAGTTGCTCATCCTGTGTGGATATGTTAGAGCCCATTGACCATTGTCAAATTCAAATTGTAACAGTTAATAATACTGAACCATTAATTAAGCATTTAACTATTTTAATAACATAACTACTATAAATGAGTTAACTATAATACTAATTACTAACAGAGACAAACATCTTTCTTCGGTCATGTGATGAGAAGAGAGGCATTGGAGAACATCGTAACAACTGGAAAGATCGAGGGGAAGAGAGGCAGAGGTAGACCAAGAGAAGTGATGCTGGATGGATTGAGACGGTGGCACGGAGGAATATCAGCAGCAGAGTTGATCCAGAAAACCAAAGACCGAGATCTGTGGAAAGCCATGAACGCCTACGCCAGCCGGCACGGCACTTGATGATGATGATGATAATACTAATTACGAATTCATATATATATATATATATATATATCCATTTACACATAATCCACTAACTCTATCAAGTTATACACTATTCACTTAGTGTCATTCTAATTAATTAAATCACAGACATTGTCTCTAATTAAAATACTTAATCCATCAATCCAAATGATGCGGAGTATCATAATCGATCGGATTGTCATCTTCACAAAATATAAAGTTCAACGTTCCGTCTCCAAGCACTTGAATGGACACGAATAAAACAGTTCCATTATTCCACACTTGAATTATGCGGGAAAAGTTGCAATGTGTCACAACACCAGTTACTTCATCATTTCGTGATGTCTCTGGCCAAAATGAAAAATATCCACATATATATCTATCTGACTATATTACATATTAAATTAACGTATTTCAATCTGTTGGTTACTATGCACATTGCTATTTTAATTAGGTGCTATCTGTAACCTATGTATTAACCTTTTCTAACAATCTATGAACAACACAACTAAATAATAAGAACAAAAGTGAACAACTGTGAAGCAGACCTATCTATTTATAATCGACTAAGATCTTTCAGAATGTAATTGACTAGAATCTCGCAGATCATAGATATAGTCTTGTGAAGAATCATAAATCTCAAAGATTCAAGACTTCAAAACAAATAAATCAACAAGAATAAATATTTAAATCAAATAATATTCCCCCTCTGCCGTGCGTCCACCTTGACGAGGTAGAGGGGCTTGAGCGTTCCAATGACCCCAAGAGCTATGCCGACGGTAGCACAGCTACTGGTAGGGTCACCCATGTCGGACAGGTCAAGGGAGAGGGACCAGACGAAGAGACACACAAACCTGCTGCCTTGTAGGTAGACTGGGGACAGTCAAAGGCTAGGGAAAGCATCCCGAACAAATGCTTGTCGAAATCGGATGTACTGAGCCACAGGCTTGACAAAGAAGTGCAACGTAACTTTATCATTTCATGATGCCACAGATGAAAGTTAATCGATATGGTGCTAATCCCGTGAAGTCCCATCAGGCGGTGATAGTGCCGGGCCCCCTGCCTCGAGGGGGTCCACCCATGACTACTGGTGGTCACCTTCCCCTGTGCTGTGGAGTCAAGGCACAGAGGAGTAGGTTAAGAGCTATTGACCAAATACCCCGGACACTCAACATACTACAGTGGAATGCCGAAGGAGTTTATAACAAGAAAGCCTCCCTAACACAGCGTCTTCATAAAGATAGAATAGATGTGGCATGCATTCAAGAGACACACCTCAACGCCAATCGCACATTTTCAGTCGAGGGATATCAGGCCACACGTTTCGACCGCGAAGGACATAAAGGAGGAGTTGTAATACTTACACGAAATACAATACCTTGCAGCGAAGTATCTGTGATCTCTGACAACCAAACGGAAATTATAGGTGTTGATAAAATGATAAAGGACGTGAAAATAAGAATTTACAATCTATATAGCCCGGCAGATAAGGATCTTACACTCTCAAACATGGAAATAACTGACACAAATTGCATTGTTGTCGGAGACTTTAATAGCCGTTCAGAAAGATGGGGATACCCAGATACTGACAAAAGAGGAGATGAAGTGGAGGACTGGGAAATAGACTCAAATCTCCATCTACTTAACAAAGCGGATGACACACCGAGCTTCTACTCCAGAAGATGGATTACCACTTCTACTCCAGACTTAGCTTTCTGCACAGGAGACATCCTCCACAAAATCGATCGCCATGTGCTGGACCAATTAGCAGGTAGTGACCACAGACCAATCAAGCTTGTAATAAATATGGAGTATGTTCCACAGGAGCAAAAGCCTTTGCCCCGTTGGAATTACAAACGAGCAGATTGGGACAGATTTGCCATACTAACAGACAAATATTGTGAAAACGTAAATACACGATATGGCAACATGAAGCAAATGGTGGAAAGTCTAAACAGAGCAATAATACAGGCAGCCACTGAGTCTATTCCAAGAGGAGCAAGGAAAAATTACAAACCATACTGGACTGAAGAACTACAATTTTTGGAGGACAAAGTTGAAGATGCTAGGAAGACCGCAGAGAGAGAACGAACAACTGAAGCGAACATATCTCTCAAAGCCATCTCAGCAAAATATAAAAGAACAGTAAATCAAACAACAAGAGATTGTTGGAGGAAAAAAACAGAAAACCTGAATTTTGACAGGGATGGAAACAAACTATGGAAACTAGTGAAAGCCATGAACAATGAAGGACCTAGAAACAAACAAATAACAATTAAACAAGGAAATTCCTTGCTTACAGGAAAAAAGGCTGCAAATGAACTAATGGAACACTATGCCAGTGCAAACCACATTGATATTACAGCCGAACAGAAGAAAGCAATCAAAGATAAACAGATGCATCATACATATACAGAGACAGCAGCAGAATATATGATGGCAAATCTAACAATGGAAGAAATGGAACAGGCAATGAATACCCTAAAAAAGAAGACATCACCAGGAAAGGATGGAATCACAAATGAAATGCTAATAGGACTAGGCACTAAGGCAAAAAAGAAACTACTAGCAGTCCTAAATTACAGCTGGAAGAGGGGAATAGTCCCACAGGCATGGAAGGAAGCTATACTAATACCAGTCCCAAAGAAAGGAAAAGACCTGGAAGAACCAAATGGCTATCGACCTATCAGTCTTCTTAGCTGTGTAGGAAAATTAATGGAACGCATTATCAATGGCAGGCTAACATGGCATCTGGAAGAAAACCAACTCTTAACACCTCACCAAGCAGGATTCAGAAAGTACAGATCTACTGAAGATCAAATAACCTATATAGCTCAGGAAATAGAGGATGCCTTCCAAGAGAAAAAGCACACACTAGCAGTCTGGATAGATTTAGAAAAAGCATTTGATAAAGTATGGAAGGAAGGACTGAAAGTAAAACTGCAAAAAATGCATGTTTGCGGGAAAATGTACAAATGGATCAGCCACTACCTTGAGAACAGAACTGCCAGGACAAAAGTACAAGGACAAACCAGCAAAATGATGCTGTTGGAGCAAGGTGTCCCCCAAGGAGGAGTTCTTTCACCAACATTATTCCTAGCATATATAAACGACATCACGGAAAATTTTCCAGCCAGAGTACACACATCATCCTTTGCAGATGACCTAGCCATATGGACATCTGAAGAATATATTAGTACAGCTAACAGCAGAATACAGCAAGCCCTATTAGCGCTAGAGGACTGGTCAAAATCATGGCTAGTGAAGATAAGTGAGGAGAAAACAACATGCACAGTGTTCTCCCTCTCAACTAAAACTCAGCAACCTAAGCTGGTATTGAATGGAAAAATATTGCGCCATGAAGAAAATCCAAACTATCTAGGAGTCACCTTTGATCGTCGCCTGACATGGAAGACACAGGTTGAGAAAAATCGAACAAGGGCAAGGCAAAGAATGGCAATCATGAAAAAGCTTGCTGGTACAACATGGGGAGCAGATGAGAAAGTTCTCAAGAAGTTATATACTGGGCGGGTGAGGCCAGTACTGGAATATGGCATTGCAGCTTGGGCAACAGCAGCTAAGTCAAACTTTAACAAAATAAGTAGAGTCCAAAATCAAGGAATGCGAATCATAACTGGAAGCCTGAAGACAACGCCTATTAATGAATTAGAAAAGATCACTTGTTAACAACCAATGCAGGATAGAAGAGATAGCAGAGCCCAGCAACAAGCAGAAAAATTTAGAAGATTGACAGACTACCCTATGTACAACAGATTTAATGGTTTTGGAAAGGGAAGACTGAAGCGTAGCAACTTTGTAGAAACTGCAAAACGAAGGATTAGGTCAGATCCTATTCTTAACATATCAACAGTCAAGCCCATACACAATGCACACAAGTTCCCAGCTTGGAGACAGCAGCAACTGCCTGAGATGATAGAAAACATTCCTGGTATTGAGAAAAAGAACACTCAGCATGAAACCGAAAGAAGAGAAATAACCCTAAACTACATAAAAGAACATTACCCAAGCAGGAATTGGACCCATGCATATACAGATGGATCAGCCAAAAATTCAATAGAGAATGGAGGAGGAGGAATTCTCCTAAATTTAAAAAATGGAGCGAAAAAAACACATTCACTGGCAACTGGAAAATTTTCAAGTAACTTCAAAGCGGAGGTAGAGGCTCTGAAAACTGCAGCAGAAATGCTCCTGATGGAGGAAAATAAAGAGAAGCAAATAGCTATCTTCACAGATGCAAAGTCAGCTGTCTCAATACTGAAGAGCAATAACAGCACAGAACTAACTGACCTAAGAGCAGCACTCCATGGTCTATGCCAGAAATCCAAAAAAGTTGTAATACAGTGGATCCCATCACATTGCAGTATACCTGGAAACGAAGAGGCTGACAGACTGGCAAAAGAGGGCGGACGACTACCACAGCCTGACATAGACATAACCTATAATGAGGCAAAGAGGTTGATAAAAAGCACTTATAGAACCAAATGGGAATCAGAGCATCCAGGCCATCAGAAGGATGATGCATATTACAAACTCGACAGAAGAGAACAAGTAGCAATCTTCAGACTCCGCACAGGACACAACAGGCTGAAATACCACTTGTTCAATAAACTAAAGATAGGAGATACCGATGAATGTAATTGTAGAACTGGAAAAATGACAGCAAAACATTTGCTGCAGGATTGCCCAACGTATGCAGAACAGAGAAAGATATTTTGGCCCACACCTGCTTTATTTGAGGACAAGCTCTATGGAGATATCAACAAGCTAAAGTTGACCGCAGATTACTTTAACTATATACAGGTTGACATTTAAAGGTGCATGAAGACCCAGAGGCATGAAATGGAATATTGCTTGGATAGCAAATCCATTACGTGGAAAGTCCAAATCAAAAGCCCATTGTGTGGGCTTCATAAAAGGTGGAAAAGTGTCCTAGTGGCACGAAATGGAATATTGCTTGGATAGCAAATCCATTACGTGGAAAGTCCGAATCAAAAGCCCACTGTGTGGGCTTCATAAAAGGTGGAAAAGTGTCCTAGTGGCACGAAATGGAATATTGCTTGGATAGCAAATCCATTACGTGGAAAGTCTGAATCAAAAGCCCACTGTGTGGGCTTCATAAAAGGTGGAAAAGTGTCCTAGTGGCACGAAATGGAATATTGCTTGGATAGCAAATCCATTACATGGAAAGTCCGAATCGAAAGCTCACTTTGTGGATGTCATCTGCAGACTGCATACTTCTGGTTTCCGGAAGAACAGCCTATGGTGAACGGAAAGCCCAATATACGGAAGTGAGGCTAAGCAGCCGTGTGCAGGACGTGACGATTCCTTGGGTGAGCCCAGTACCAGAGCGCTATGTATCGGCTCTGCAAGTATGGAAGCCTCCTTGGATGGCGGGGAATGCCCATGGTCTGCCCCTGCCTTCCCTTGAGGGCTGACCAGGATCTTTGGCTGTTCTATATGGACCAGCTGGGATGGGGGATAACACCACAACAGTGAGAGTCAAACGTCCTAAGAAACCCCCGGGAAGGTTAACCCGGTCAACAAATGCCCGCAGAAGTCGGATGTGTCGGCCTAACGGCGCAAGAACGCAGCTCTGCTGTAAACAGGCACAACGCAATCACATCCGGAAGAAAACTCCGGATGAACGAAGAAGAAGAAGAATGGAAAAATATTGCGCCATGAAGAAAATCCAAACTATCTAGGAGTCACCTTTGATCGTCGCCTGACATGGAAGACACAGGTTGAGAAAAATCGAACAAGAGGAAGGCAGAGAATGGCAATCATGAAAAAGCTTGCTGGTACAACGTGGGGAGCAGATGAGAAAGTTCTCAAGAAGTTATATACTGGACGGGTGAGGCCAGTACTGGAATATGGCATTGCAGCTTGGGCAACAGCAGCTAAGTCAAACTTTAACAAAATAAGTAGAGTCCAAAACCAAGGAATGCGAATCATAACTGGAAGCCTGAAGACAACGCCTATTAATGAACTAGAAAAGATCACTTGGTTACAACCAATGCAGGATAGAAGAGATAGCAGAGCCCAGCAACAAGCAGAAAAATTTAGAAGATTGACAGACCACCCTATGTACAACAGATTTAATGGTTTTGGAAAGGGAAGACTGAAGCGTAGCAACTTTGTAGAAACTGCAAAACGAAGGATTAGGGCAGATCCTATACTTAACATATCAACAGTCAAGCCCATACACAATGCACACAAGTTCCCAGCTTGGAGACAGCAGCAACTGCCTGAGATGATAGAAAACATTCCTGGTATTGAGAAAAAGAACACTCAGCATGAAACCGAAAGAAGAGAAATAACCCTAAACTACATAAAAGAACATTACCCAAGCAGGAATTGGACCCATGCATATACAGATGGATCAGCCAAAAATTCAATAGAGAATGGAGGAGGAGGAATTCTCCTAAATTTAAAAAATGGAGTGAAAAAAACACATTCAATGGCAACTGGAAAATTTTCAAGTAACTTCAAAGCGGAGGTAGAGGCTTTGAAAACTGCAGCAGAAATGCTCCTGATGGAGGAAAATAAAGAGAAGCAAATAGCTATCTTCACAGATGCAAAGTCAGTTGTCTCAATACTGAAGAGCAATAACAGCACAGAACTAAATGACCTAAGAGCAGCACTCCATGGTCTATGCCAGAAATCCAAAAAAGTTGTAATACAGTGGATCCCATCACATTGCAGTATACCTGGAAACGAAGAGGCTGACAGACTGGCAAAAGAGGGCGGACGACTACCACAGCCTGACATAGACATAACCTATAATGAGGCAAAGAGGTCGATAAAAAAGCACTTATAGAACCAAATGGGAATCAGAGCATCCAGGCCATCAGAAGGATGATGCATATTACAAACTCGACCGAAGAGAACAAGTAGCAATCTTCAGACTCCGCACAGGACATAACAGGCTGAAATACCACTTGTTCAATAAACTAAAGATAGGAGATACCGATGAATGTAATTGTAGAACTGGAAAAATGACAGCAAAACATTTGCTGCAGGATTGCCCAACGTATGCAGAACAGAGAAAGATATTTTGGCCCACACCTGCTTCATTTGAGGACAAGCTCTATGGAGATATCAACAAGCTCAAGTTGACCGCAGCTTACTTTAACTACATACAGGTTGACATTTAAAGGTGCATGAAGACCCAGAGGCATGAAATGGAATATTGCTTGGATAGCAAATCCATTATGTGGAAAGTCCAAATCGAAAGCTCGCTGTGTGGGCTTCATAAAAGGTGGAAAAGTGTCCTAGTGGCTCGAAATGGAATATTGCTTGGATAGCAAATCCATTACGTGGAAAGTCCGAATCAAAAGCCCATTGTGTGGGCTTCATAAAAGGTGGAAAAGTGTCCTAGTGGCATGAAATGGAATATTGCTTGGATAGCAAATCCATTACGTGGAAAGTCCGTATCTAAAGCCCACTGTGTGGACTTCATAAAAGGTGGAAAAGTGTCCTAGTGGCACGAAATGGAATATTGCTTGGATAGCAAATCCATTACATGGAAAGTCCGAATCGAAAGCTCACTGTGTGGATGTCATCTGCAGACTGCATACTTCTGGTTTCCGGAAGAACAGCCTATGGTGAACGGAAAGCCCAATATACGGAAGTGAGGCTAAGCAGCCATGTGCAGGACGTGACGATTCCTTGGGTGAGCCCAGTACCAGAGCGCTATGTATCGGCTCTGCAAGTATGGAAGCCTCCTTGGATGGCGGGGAATGCCCATGGTCTGCCCCTGCCTTCCCTTGAGGGCTGACCAGGATCTTTGGCTGTTCTATATGGACCAGCTGGGATGGGGGATAACACCACAACAGTGAGAGTCAAACGTCCTAAGAAACCCCCGGGAAGGTTAACCCGGTCAACAAATGCCCGCAGAAGTCGGATGTGTCGGCCTAACGGCGCAAGAACGCAGCTCTGCTGTAAACAGGCACAACGCAATCACATCCGAAAAAAAAAACTCCGGATGAACGAAGAAGAAGAAGAAATAATATTCATAAAAATTATTAATTTCTCTAATAAAGATATAGTTACGAACAATTATCTGAAGAATAGAGAACCGAACTATTTTCTAAGATGAATTGTAGAACTATAAGATAGTATGAAAAGTATAGATTTATATCATAGAAAATTTAGAACAACTAATTGATAAGACCCTAATGTGTCTGTAGTGAAATATGTACTGATTTAATTATTTAACATTTTTATTCATTCTCTCACTCATTCTTTCCATCTTTATTCCTTTTTTCATTCTTACATACTCATGGTGTTTCTATACTGTATGCATGCCAATATCTGTACCTTTCAACTTTGTTGATTTGAATGCTGTTATAGTTTTCGCTCGTGTGAATAGTGAGAATAAGCTATGTTTAGTATATCTGCACAAGACATAAGTCAAATAGATAGAATAAATAAAGATCAATGTATATCGATCAATGACTTGTGTGCAAATTTTATTGACTTGTGAGTGAATATCTATTATATGTATTTTTATTCTTGTGAATACATTCGCAATCTGTTTCTTAACATGTGTGTACGTATTTATAATGTCATCAACATACCCCTTTGATTGTGAGTCTACGCTAGTGCCGACGTATTCACCTTGTGATATGGCTGATTTAAGCCAAAATAAAATCCGAGTAATAATTGTAGTTACAATATCCCATTTCATCTGTTTGTAACCATTGTGTTTAACTCTTGTTCTCTTTTTGTGTGCTACGCCGTTCTTGTTAACAGTCGGCGGAACTTGTAATAATTGTGTATTTTCTTGTTCTTGTGACACGTGTACTTGGGTTCTTGTGAGTGCCACATCAGGCTTGTGTTCTATAGTGTGAACGTAATCTTTGACATTAGGGATGTTATCAATTATCAACCCAGCACATGGGTTTGGTAGTACTGCTGCACAAACTTTACCTTCATAGTATGGGCATTTTATGCTGACCCATGCGGTCTTGTACGTCTCTATTGTACCACCAAATGTTCTGCAATCAATGTTCTCCTGTGTGAAGTCTCTTTTGTTTATTAGTTTGTGACTAACTCCCGTAATATCAGATCCTGTGCCTCTAAAACAGGTTGTTGGTGTACCATTAACCCACGCTTGGTGGATCACCAGAGTACCTTTATGAGTGCATGCTGCATTCGCTTCATGTATATGCCTCTTGTGGGCTGATGTGAGGTCATCATCATTACCATGACCTTCCTTACCTGTTTTGTTGTTGTATGACTATAATAGCTGCGTGTGTCTCTTCTAAGTCACCAGAATCACTACTACTAGACAACACATATGCGGTACTTGCCTCTTTCCACGTATTTCTCATCGGACATGACTTACTGGTATGTCCATACGCCCTACAAGAAAAAACATTTAATACTCCTCTTGTAGGAGTCATACTTCTTTTTTTGTGTGTGGATGTGATGTCGCTTAAGTAGGCCGGATATCCTGGATGTTGATCACACATCTCAAGTGATCCATGAGACAGTTTGCAGTACTGACAATGTGTGAAGTGACCTTTTCTAGGTCTGTCTGTATCTCTATTGGAGTATTGATATGGACCACTTCTATTCCTATTATTAAATTTCTTAAACATACCATTGCCTTTCTGAAATCTGGCGCTCGCTCCTATTACAAGCTCGGGTTGTGCACAATTGGCAAATATGTCACGATGTGCATTTAAAAAAAATGATTCCCCTTTTGATTCCATCTCACTAAGTGATTTACACTTATTTTCAACCAGAAAAACAGACATCGCTTCTGGTACTGCAGACAGAAGTCTGTCTCTTATTATTAGATCTCGAATTTTATCGAAATCAGACCCAATATCAGCTGCCTTCAGCCATTTGTCAAAGCATGACGATGTTTCAGAAACAAAGTCAAGGAAAGTATGGTTAGACTTAGTAGTAAGTGTTTTGAACTTTGTAAGCAACCCCTATTCGTCTAAACTAAAATGTGCAAGAACACGATCTCGCATACACTTGTAGTTGGTACGCAAGTTCTCAGGTATTAATTCAATTACCTTTAAAGGTTCCAGCGCGAGGTGTCGATAGAACAGAATCGGTACGTCCTGTTCAGGAATCTTGTAGAATTTTACTGACACTTCTAAATTAGTAATCCAAGAACTTACCGAATCACCTTGTTGGAAATTACGAAATAAACCTTGGTATTTCTTGACTGGATCATTCTGTTTTGCTAGAATTTTCTCTTGTTCAATCTCAGCTTTACGATCCATTTCCATTGCCTTGACTTTAAAATTACCTTCATCTTCCTTGTCCTTCCAGAGTGTTTCTGTTGCAAGTTTTTCTTTTTCAAATGCCAGTTGTTTTTCCTCCATTTCTGCATCTGCGGCTATTTGCTTTTCCTTCATTTCTTTTTCTGCGGCTAATTGTTTTTTCTTCATCTCTTTTTCAGCTGTTATCCTCTCACGTTCTAGAGTTAATTCCTTTTCTTTAGTCGCCATTTTATCGCGTTCCAAAGCCATTTCCTTGTCTTTTAACTCTTTCTCAAGAGCTAATCTCTCTTGTCTTTCTTCTTTTTCACGAGCTGCTTGAAGTTGTTTCGCTTCTTTCTCTGCTGCTAATCTTTCCCTCTCAAGAGCTAATCTCTCTTGTCTTTCTTCACGTTCACGTGCTGTTTGTTGCATCTGGAATACTTTGAATTCCTGTTTCGCCCATGTCCTAAGCTCTGAACCGGTCAAACCAGACTTCTCACCTATGTCCATGAAGTCTTGAAGTGTCGACATGTTGATCTAATTTAATTATGTGGCAGATGATTGTAATCAACGATGAACACATCATGAAACAAGCATACATAATTGATTTAATTCGGATGCACACATGAGAAAGACACCTAGGATCCATGTCTCTGAGACTGTAAAACAAGCAATAAAGCTGAAAAATATGTGGAAGTTAACCCCGTTAGATTATAAGAAATCTCTTGTTGTGCTAGCTCAGCGGTGGAGTGCTTGCTTGCATTCGCTGGCTGTGAACTTATGTATGTCGGATTAAGACATCCTGTTGTCCAACATCAGTGTGATGTCATACAGGACCTGAGTTTTGCGTGAGTATCCGTTGTCCCATGTCTAGCTTATTGGTGCTGGTGGTTCCTCGCCATGCAGGCAGATACTCTCCAACTTCGGAAGAATCAGCGATCCTACTACCTTAGCCAGAACCCCGAAGGGACCTTTTGCCCAGAACGCACGACTAGGACGTGTTAGTACGTCTTGACCAGTATAGAACGTGGCCCTGGAGCCCTGGAAACACCTCTGCGCCCCAGTGGTGGAGTGAGCGAGAAGAAGATGAAGTATTGTCACAGTGAACACATAGATATTCCAAAGGGAGTTTATTCACGGCACAGAACGAAAGTTCTTTTAGTTGCGGGCCTTGTTCAGTCAAACAACACAGCTGTAGGCTGTACAATGGCCGACGCTGATACTATACGTCGGCTGTGGAAATTTAAATCGGACTTGGAACAAGATCTAGATGAAGAAAAGGTGAATATATAACTGTATATACTATTGTGAACGTAACCTGAATTGTTTATTGGACATTCCTTGTGGCTCACTGCTGTAACTAATGTTTAAATCACTGCTCTTGCCCGGTAATTGCCATTTTATTGATGTCATTTGATTTGCTGCACAGCAGACAAGCGACAAGCAAGCCATCTCTGGTTCTGCAGCTTATGACGACCACTCATCTTGGAATACCAAGCAAGGCTGTTTAAACGCTTTTTGACAAAGTGAAACACAAAGACCCCTTTGACGTTTTGCGTGAACTTAACATAGATGTGAGGTATATAAGAATTCCTGAATAAATAGGGGTTTTCTTCTTCTTCTTCGTTCATCCGGATTTTTTTTATCGGACGTGACTGCGTTGTGCCTGTTTACAACAGAGCTGCGTTCTTGCGCCGTTAGGCCGACACATCCGACTTCTGCGGGCATTTGTTGACCGGGTTAACCTTCCCGGGGGTTTCTTAGGACGTTTGAATCTCACTGTTGAGGTGTTATATCCCATCCTAGCTGGCCCATACAGAACAGCCAACGACATTCTGGTCAACCCTCAAGGGAAGGCAGGGGCAGACCATGGGCATTCCCCGCCATCCAAGGAGGCTTCCATACTTGCAGAGCCAACACACAGCGTTCTGGTACTGGGCTCACCCAAGGAATCGTCATGTCCTGCACATGGCTGCTTAGCCTCACTTCCGTATATTGGGCCTTCCGTTCACCATAGGCTGTTCCTCCGGAAACCAGAAGAATGCAGTCTGCAGATGACATCCACACAGTGAGCTTTCGATTCGGACTTTCCATGTAATGGATTTGCTATCCAAGCAATATTCCATTTCGTGCCACTAGGACACTTTTTCCACCTTTTATGAAGCCCACACAGTGAGCTTTTGATTCAGACTTTCCACGTAATGGATTTGCTATCAAAGCAATATTCCATTTCATGCCTCTGGGACGCTTTTGTAACCGACATACCTGTGGTATGAAGTGTGGCAGTGTAAATACTTCTTCATGCACCTTTAAATGTCAACCTGAATGTAGTTAAAGCAAGCTGCAGTCAACTTGAGCTTGTTGATATCTCCATAGAGCTTGTCCTCAAATGAAGCAGGCTTGGGCCAAAATATCTTTCTCTGTTCTGCATATATTGGGCACTCCTGCAGCAAATGTTTAGCTGTCATTTTACCAGTTCCGCAATTACATTCATCGGTATCTCCTATCTTTAGTTTATTGAACAAGTGGTATTTCAGCCTGTTGTGTCCTGTGCGGAGTCTGAAGATTGCTACTTGTTCTCTTCGGTCGAGTTTGTAATATGCATCATCCTTCTGGTGGCCTGGATGCTCTGATTCCCATTTGGTTCTATAAGTGCTTTTTATCGACCTCTTTGCCTCATTATAGGTTATGTCTATGTCAGGCTGTGGTAATTGTCCACCCTCTTTTGCCAGTCTGTCAGCCTCTTCATTTCCAGGTATACTGCAATGTGATGGGATCCACTGTATTACAACTTTTTTGGATTTCTGGCATAGACCATGGAGTGCTGCTCTTAGGTCAGCTAGTTCTGTGCTGTTTCTTCAGTATTGAGACAGCTGACTTTGCATCTGTGAAGATAGCTATTTGCTTCTCTTTATTTTCCTCCATCAAGAGCATTTCTGCTGCAGTTTTCAGAGCCTCTACCTCCGTTTTGAAGTTACTTGAAAATTTTCCAGTTGCCACTGACTGTTTTTTTTTCACTCCATTTTTTAAATTAAGGAGAATTCCTCCTCCTCCATTTTTAATTGAATCTTTGGCTGATCCATCTGTATATGCATGGGTCCAATTGCTGCTTGGGTAATGTTCTTTTGTGTAGTTTAGCGTTATTTTTCTTCTTTCGGTTTCATTCTGTGTGTTCTTTTTCTCAATACCAGGAATGTTTTCTATCATCTCAGGCAGTTGCTGCTGTCTCAAAGCTGGGAACTTGTGTGCATTGTAAATGGGTTTGACTGTTGATATGTTAAGTATGGGATCTGCCCTAATCTTTCGTTCTGCAGTTTCTACAAAGTTGCTACGCTTCAGTCTTCCCTTTCCAAAACCATTAAACCTGTTATACATAGGGTGGTCTGTCAATCTTCTAAATTTTTCTGCTTGTTGCTGGGCTCTGCTATCTCTTCTATCCTGCATTGGTTGTAAACAAGTGATCTTTTCTAGTTCATTAATAGGCGTTGTATTCAGGCTTCCAGTTATGATTCGCATTCCTTGGTTTTGGACTCTACTTATTTTGTTAAAGTTTGACTTAGCTGCTGTTGCCCAAGCTGCAATGCCATATTCCAGTACTGGCCTCACCCATCCAGTATATAACTTCTTGAGAACTTTCTCATCTGCTCCCCATGTTGTACCAGCAAGCTTTTTTATGATTGCCATTCTTTGCCTTGCTCTTGTTCGATTTTTCTCAACCTGTGTCTTCCATGTCAGGCGACGATCAAAGGTGACTCCTAGATAGTTTGGATTTTCTTCATGGCGCAATATTTTCCCATTCAATACCAACTTAGGTTGCTGAGTTTGATTTGAGAGGGAGAACACTGTGCAATTTGTTTTCTCCTCACTTATCTTCACTAGCCATGATTTTGACCAGTCCTCTAGTGCTAATAAGGCTTGCTGTATTCTGCTGTTAGCTGTACTAATATATTCTTCAGATGTCCATATGGCTAGGTCTTCTGCAAAAGAGGATGTGTGTACTCTGGCTGGAAAATTTTCCGTGATGTCATTTATATATGCTAGGAATAATGTTGGTGAACGAACGCCTCCTTGGGGACACCTTGCTCCAACAGCATCATTTTGCTGGTTTGTCCTTGTACTTTTGTCCTGGCAGTTCTGTTCTCAAGGTAGTGACTGATCCATTTATACATTTTCCCACAAACTTGCATTTTTTGCAGTTTTACTTTCAGTCCTTCCTTCCATACTTTATCAAATGCTTTTTCTAAATCTATCCAGGCCGCTAGTGTGTGCTTTTTCTCTTGGAAGGCATCCTTTATTTCCTGAGCTATATAGGTTATTTGATCTTCAGTGGATCTGTACTTTCTGAATCCCGCTTGGTGTGGTGTTAAGAATTGGTTTTCTTCCAGATGCCATGTTAGCCTGCCATTGATAATGCGTTCCATTAATTTTCCTACACAGCTAAGTAGGCTGATAGATCGATAGCCATTTGGTTCTTCCAGGTCTTTTCCTTTCTTTGGGACTGGTATTAGTATAGCTTCCTTCCATGCCTGTGGGACTATTCCCCTCTTCCAGCTGTAATTTAGGACTGCTAGTAGTTTCTTTTTGTGCCTTAGTGCCTAGTCCTATTAGCATTTCATTTGTGATTCCATCCTTTCCTGGTGATTTCTTCTTTTTTAGGGTATTCATTGCCTGTTCCATTTCTTCCATTGTTAGATTTGCCATCATATATTCTGCTGCTGTCTCTGTATATCTATGATGTATCTGTTTATCTTTGATTGCTTTCTTCTGTTCGGCTGTAATATCAATGTGGTTTGCACTGGCATAGTGTTCCATTAGTGCATTTGCAGCCTTTTTTCCTGTAAGCAAGGCATTTCCTTGTTTAATTGTTATTTGTTTGTTTCTAGGTCCTTCATTGTTCATGGCTTTCACTAGTTTCCATAGTTTGTTTCCATCCCTGTCAAAATTCAGGTTTTCTGTTTTTTCCCTCCAACAATCTCTTGTTGTTTGATTTACTGTTCTTTTATATGTTGCTGAGATGGCTTTGAGAGAGATGTTCACTTCAGTTGTTTGTTCTCTCTCTGCTGTCTTCCTGGCATCTTCAACTTTGTCCTCCAAAATTTGTAGTTCTTCAGTCCAGTATGGTTTGTAATTTTTCCTTGCTCCTCTTGGAATAGACTCGGTGGCCGCCTGTATTATTGCTCTGTTTAGATTTTCCACCATTTACTTCATGTTGCCATATCGTGTATTTATGTTTTCACAATATTTGTCTGTTAGTATGACAAAACTGCCCCACTCTGCTCGTTTGTAATTCCAGCAGGGCAAAGGCTTTTGCTCCTGTGGAACATACTCCATATTCATTACAAGCTTGATTGGTCTGTGGTCACTACCTGCTAATTGGTCCAGCACATGGCGATCGATTTTGTGGAGGATATCTCCTGTTTTCAGAAAGCTAAGTCTGGAGTAGAAGTGGTAAACCATCTTCTGGAGTAGAAGCTTGGTGTGTCATCCGCTTTGTTAAGGAGATGGAGATTTGAATCTATTTCCCAGTCCGCCACTTCATCTCAACAACAAGAGGTGAACGGCCAAGGAAGAGGCTGGCTTTTTATGGCCAAAGGTGCTAGAATATATGTGAGGGTCAAAGCACCAGGTTCACGATGTTCTTCTCCCTGAGGGAGCAAGCACAATACTCATGTGTGGGACAAGTGGGAAAATGATTCAGCATTTCGAAACAGGGTATGAACAAACGACAGGAGAAAGACACCATGAGTCATGACCTGTTTGGGTTCGCTCCCACAGAGTGTCAGGAAAGTAAACGGCCGAAACATTCAGGGAAAAGGGGCCTCTTCTAATGATCAGAAGCCTCCTATTTGTACCCTGTTTTGAGATGTTGAATATGCATATTGGGAGCGAGGGTCTGCCATAATGTATGAAGGAGAACATATGAATTTAGTAGTTTGGTGTTGTCAGTCACTACACATTGAGTATGGAATTTGAGCCCGTATGGTCTAACAGTTCTATGTGGAGTGAGGGTGATCTGTGGACTAACTAACTAATATGAATTTATGCAATTAAAAAAAAGAAGTTAAACATGCATGTGTTTTATATCTTAATGTTTACATCTACAGTGAAATCAAAACATTAAACATTGTGAGGCAGTTAAAGTTAGAGGACAAATGAACAACATATGCCAGGGACACAACTAAAATAGCAAAATCATAAAGTAGTCTGCAGATCTTTCTAGACAATATGATAGAGGAGAGCAGGATGAACGGATTACTTATTTAAGTTATGCAAACCTGAATGCATGGTAGTTTCCACGAAAACAGATATCTAGACCGTCCAGTGAAAATGGATGCAAGATGTTAGTTAGTTAGTTAGTCGACAGATCATCCTCATTGCACATCGAACCATTCAGTCCATAAGTGCTCGGATCCCCTTCTCAGCAAATCCCGCAGCGTGTAGCGGCTAACGACACCAGTTCTGTGTTGGTTTATCAGTCTTCTTTGGCTTCCTGCGTAGTGTTCTTGTTTGGCCACCCCTCTTTTAATTTGCTGTTCTCGCAGTCTGGCCATGGTTGTAGATTCACAGTCATCACTTGGTTCTCGCAAAATCTTACTTCTCGTAGAGCATTCTGAATGTCAGCCTGGTCCATGGCACGTCCGCCGTCCACAGTAGCGTTACCTGTGAGCTTGTCAGCCCGCAAGATGTGACTCAGAGAAAGAATCTCTGAATCTGAGCATTCTTACTAGAAAGAATAATATGAAAAATATAAACATCCATACAAGCACAACAATACACTTACTAAAATATTATGTGTAGTCTATTCTTTTGAATGGATGTGAAAGCTGGGCAATAATCAATATCTATTTAGTCGACATATTATCCTCACTGCACATTGAACCATTCAGTCTATATGTACTCATATCCCCTTCTCAGTATCTTCCTTGACATGTAGCGGCCATCGACGCCAATTCTGTGTTGGTTGACTATTCTCCTTTCCCCCAATGTAGTGCTCTTGTCTGCCCTTTTGATTGGATATTCTTGTAGTCTGCTCCAGGTTGCAGAATCACAGTCATCACTTGACTCATTTTAATCACCATACCTCTATGAGGGCATTCAGTATATCCACCCATCATGTGCCATTCCGGTAAGCGTGGGCGGTCATGTTTTGCCATCTCACTCGATCACCAGAGTTGTGGATCAGCCCTGCGCTTCTGTCTCGATCATGCCACATGGCCAAGCCATCCAGGTATTTACTTCTTAGTCTTCCCCTTGGTCTCTTCCCTTCGATCTTGACAGTTGTCACTGAGTTCTCCAATTAATTTCTTCTCATAACATGCCCAAAACATTTGACTGTTTACGTCTAATTACTCTAATCAGTTTACGATTTTCATTTGTTTCTTGAAGGACTTGTTCATTGGTTTTTCTGTCTGTCCATGGTATTCTTTGCATTTTCCCCAGAAACCACATTTCCACAGCCATCAGATGTTTTTCAGCTTGTTTGCTCATTGTCCACGCTTCACATCCATACAAAAGTACAGGTTCTATGTAGCACTTCAACACTCTTTTTCTTGTTTCAGTTGATATCTTTTTATTGGTCAGTATTTCAGTATATCAGCCTGGTCCATTGCTCATCCGCTTTCCACAGTAACCCAGCCTGTCAGTTTGTGTATTGTTTCTGGCACCTGCGTGGCCTGGCACAGCCATGAAGCTGATGTTTGTAAGCCTTTACCTCCTCAGAGACTCCACCCACTGTCTTCAAGCTCAGCCCATCAAAATGAGTAGATAGAAAATAAAGAAAATACAGGGTGTTTGTAAAGTCTCACTGCATTTTGTATATAGGACAAATGTGAAAAATTATGTACGTAACATCATTACAAAATGTGCTAAAAATTCATTTAAATTAGTTACAATAGTTACTAGAATCAACTCTGGAAATAAGATATACTATGCACTACAACATCTACTAAAATCAAAGGCGCTATCTCGTAACACCAAAATCACAATATACAAAACACTGATCAGACCAGTTGTGCTGTATGGCTCTGAAACCTGGAGTACAACGAAAGGAGACGAAGCCTTGTTACAAACCTTTGAGAACAAAATTTTAAGACGCATCTTTGGACCCATTAGGGATACACAAAGTGGAGAGTGGAAAAGAAGAAGTAACAAAGACATTTATGATCTGTTTAAGTCCCCGCTAATCACTGGTATCATGAAGGCTAATAGACTACAATGGCTGGGGCATATAGAAAGAATGGAAGATAATAGGGAAACAAAACTCGCTTACACTCAGGAAATAAATGACCGTAGACCCCGAGGTAGACCAAGAAGGCGGTGGAGAGATAATACATGTACAGACCTACAAGCACTTGGAATCAACGACTGGCAAGAGAAGGTCCACCAGAGAGACGAATGGAGACGGATTGTATTTGCAGCAAAGAACCTCAATGGCTCGGAACGCTGAAGAAGAAGACAATAGTTACTGTTATGGTCTAGCACTGTTTTGGGAAGCTGGAAAGTACCAATGAAATATTAATTATAACTGGTGTTGGAAATGTCCACCACAGGCGTCAAGACATAACTGTATACGTCTCTTCATATTGTCAGATATCTTCTGCAATGTGTTTGTTGTTCTTTCTTCCATTGATAACATCATTATATTTGGAGTGCAAAGAAATACTCCATCAGACGATTACCATTCGCTGCATATCACTTTACGATGGAATGTTGAGCACATTTTTTGATGACGTCATGTACTTCATTTTTCACATTTTTTCTACGTACAAAGTGTAGTGAGACTTTAGAAACACCCTGTAGAAGTTTTTGAGAAGGATGTTGAAGCCATCATTGACTGAGAAAACAACAAACACTGAAATGTTTACAGCTGTAGGTGTTAATAAATCATTTATCAAAACTTTAAATAAAAGACAAATTAAATGTTATGGCATATCAATAGAAGATCTTACATAGAGAAATTATTGTTGTACAGGAAAATATTAGACTTGCGAAGCAATGAAAGACTAAAAATAATGTGTGGTAGGCTTAATCAAAGCAATACAAGTAACATTTACATCCTGGCATATTTCGTTGCATCTCATCTGCAGAGTTACATATCATATGAAGTGAATAAATGAATATTGTTCACATTTATTTTTCGAATGTGGAGCATTTGTTATCCCCATAGCACTTTCAAAGTACAGCAAGCAATTCCTTAGTGAATTGGGTCATGTCTTGTGAAGGGGAAAGCTGGAATATGTTGTCAAATGGGACAGTTGGAGGGGAAATAGGAGCAGGTGGGGAACCAACAGACTGGACAGTTTTGACATCGTAGTGTGGAGAAACATAAGTATCAGAAATGATTGGCAGCAAAAGAGACAGAAGGCTGTGAACAGCCTTGATCACCAATGCCACACGGCTTGGACAATGAAAAGAAGAATTATGTCTAGGGGACAAGATAATAACAGGAAAGTTGGAGGGAAGAAGAAGCAGGTAGGGAACCAAAAGAGAAGATGCTGGACAGTTTGACATCATAGTATGGGGCAGCATAAGTATCAGAAATGATTGGCAGCAAAAGAGACAGAAGGCTGTGAACAGCCTTGATCACCAATGCCACACGGCTTGGACAATGAAAAGAAGAATTATGTCTAGGGGACAAGATAATAACAGGAAAGTTGGAGGGAAGAAGAAGCAGGTAGGGAACCAAAAGAGAAGATGCTGGACAGTTTGACATCATAGTATGGGGCAGCATAAGTATCAGAAATGATTGGCAGCAAAAGAGACAGAAGGCTGTGAACAGCCTTGATCACCAATGCCACACAACATGGACTATGAGAAGAAGAATTATGTCCAGGGGACAAGATATATAATCGTGTACTTCCATTAAGGTAGACTAAAGGACATTGTTTTCTGTCTTGTACTACAGCCTGTACTAACCCCTAGTTTTAGGTTATTTTTTTGCTATAATGCTTGTTATTTGCTTTATGCTGTGTGACTCAATGTAGAGGGATAATTCAGATGTAAACAGACATGTGGCTAAGTGCCAAGTCATGGTCTAGTTGTCAAGACCTTTTAGAAATTGACACCGAGCTTAAAAATAAGAAATAATGTTATTGACAGTGACTCACACAGTGTTTGTAATGACTGAATATGTGTGTGCATTCGTGCGTGTGCATGTGTGTGTGTATATATATATATTTTTTTTTTTCCCGCGTTTCCATCCTGTTTCAGGATATTGCGGTCAACACCAGCATCTTTCAGCTGTATGTTGATTCCTAGGCTAGATTACGCTCATCAGCACGCCACGACTTTCTGAGCGACCGGCTCCATACTCTCATAAGTCACTTTTGCAATTCGAACCACTGCTAATTCTCATCGCGTCATGTGACGAGAGTATTCGGGGTTAGCGGAGAAAGCTGCTAACCCCTCGGCCATGGAGCCGGCATATATATATATATATATATATATATATATATATATATATATATATATATATTAGAGAGAGAGAGAGAGAGAGAGAGAGAGAGAGAGAGAGAGAGAGAGAGAGAGAGAGAGAGAGAGAGAGAGAGAGAGAGAGGGGTATGGGGAAAAACCATGGTGTGTGTGTGTGTGTCTTTGTGTGTAACTGTGAGAGATAAAAGAGAGAGAGACAGAGATAGAGAGAGACAGAAAGAGAAAGAGAAAGAGAACGAGTAAACAAATCTTATTTTCAAAGGGTTAAGAATTGAGCGGCTGGCCGAGTGGCTAGAACGCCAGGCTCTTCTTCAGGAGACACGGGTTCGAATCCTCAGTAAGGTGTGGAGTTTTTTCTGTCTGGGGCAAAAAGAAAAATCTAATCTGCACAGTTTGCGGCGACTGCACTAGCCATGCAGCCTTAATTCCACAGGCTCAAGACCCCCCTGTCTTACACCGCAAGGTATTATAGGCAGTAAATGACAGTTTTTTTTTTATTGAGCACGCAGGACGTCTGACAATCAGTCCTTCTGATCTCTCTGCTCAGATAGTTCAGTGTGTGGGGATAGGGTGTGGGTGTGTGTGTGTGGGGGTGGGTGTGCAGATGAGTGGGTGGGGATGGGTGAGTGTGGGTTAGGTGAGTGTGAGAAAAGAGAGTTGAACATGAGAGTGGGTATGTGTTTGTGGGTGGAGTAGGTGGGTATATGTGTGTGGGGGTGGGATGTGGTGGGCATGAGTGGGGGTGGGTGGGTATATGTGTGTGGGATGTGGTGGGTGTAAGTGGGTGTGTGAGTGAGAGAAGAGAGTTAAACATGCATATGTGTGTGTGTGGGTGAGTGGGTATGGGTGCATGGGTATGGGTGGGTGTGTGAGGAAAGAGATGAATGTGTATGTATGTGTATGTTTTGGTGGGTGGGTGGGTGTGTCTGTTTATGTGGGTGGGTGAGCGGGTGTAGGAAAGTGGCTGTAGGTGGGGTGTGTTTGTGAGTGGGGTGTGTTTGTGAGGGCATGGGTGGGTGTTGGTGTATGTGTATGGGTCGAGAGGTGGGTGTGTGAGCTTGAGTGAGGAAAAAGAGTTGATCGTGTGTATGTCTGGGTGTGTGTATGTTTGTGTTGGTGGTTGGGTATGTCTGTGTGGGTATGTGTGTGTATGTGTGTGTAAGTGAATGCAAGCGAGTGAGAAACAAGAGTTGAACGTGAGTGTGGGTGTGGGTAGAACTGTCTGCGAGGGCATGTGTGTAGGTTGGAGAGTAAGTTGGGAATGGGAGGGATGTGGGGTTGTGTGATTGTGTGTTTGTTTAGGTGGTTGTGGGTGTGTTGGTGAATGTATGGGCAGGTGTTGGTGTCAGGTGGGTGGGTTTGTCTGTGGGTGGATGTGGGTGGGGGTCGGTGAGTGTAGGTGTATTTGTGGGCGTGGGTGGGGAGGTGGGTGTGTGTGTGGGTGGGTGGGTGTGTATGTGTGTGTGTGTGTGTGAGCGAGCGTAAGAGTGACTGATAAGAGAGTTGAACGTGTGTGTCTGTGTATGTGGGTGTGGGTAGGTGTGTCTGTGTAGTGGGTAAGGGTGGGTCTGTGTGCTGGTGTTTGTGTATGTGTGTGGGTGTTTGGGTGGGTGAGAGATAGAGAGAGTGAGTGAGAGATTGAGTGAGTGTGTGTGTGAGTGATAGAGAGAGGGAGAGAGTAAAAGAGAGAGAGAGTGAGTGAGAGTGACTGAGTGATTGTGGGAGTGTGAGTGAGAGAGAGAGTAAGAGAGTGAGGGAGAGAGTGAGTGTGAGTGAGAGAGGGTAAGTGAGAGAGTGTGAGACAGTGAGAGAGTGAGTTAGTGTGTGTGTATGTGTGTGCATGTTAGGAAAAAAAAGATATTGTGCATAATCACATACCATGCTATTCCATATATTTTGTGTATTCTCATCTTACATATGCTTATTTGTCATGCCACTTGATTTCACCATGTACAGTATTAAATTATTGCACTGCTTTACCAGCTTAGCTAACAGTATCTTTATTGCATTGCATTAATATATTTTAAGATATGCGGGGCATTCTGGGATGCACCAGAGACACCCCAGTAGTGTGTATGCGTTACATCCTTGGTCTGCCGACTATTGCTGGTAGGCTCAAGGTGATGCAGGCGAAGGCATACCTCAGAGTAGCTGCTGACACAGATCACCTGTTGCATGAGGCGCTGGACGCAGTTAAGGGCCAGCGACTGGTAAGAGGGAAATCATGGATGGCTCAGGTGGAGGATACGATCAGATAAGGTGTGCCCCTTGGAGAACATTAGACGAGGAGAGGAGTGGGTCAGAGTGCCAGCAGAGCAGTCAGACTTGTGCAGAGTTATAATCACATTGAGCAGGGGGTGGCCAGCAGGGGCCACAGAAGTGGAAATCCAGCAACTAATTCAGGATAATGCTCGCCCGGTTGATGTGATTGTCTACACAGATGGTTCGGTGTTGAGAGGTAGTAGAAGTGCCTGGGGTTTCTTTGCAAAGGCTAATGGTCGACGTTTGGTGCAGGAGAGCTTGACATATGATACCATAACATCTAGCTTAAGAATGGAGGTGGAGGCAGTCAGTGCAGCTTTCCGCTGGATGGAGAATACGATACACACACCCATCGTGATTGTAACTAACTCAGAAAGCATGCAGAGTAAGGTGAGGACAGGCAAGCTTCGTGCCGAGTGGCTTGCTTCGCTTCGAAAGTCACGGGTGGCAAGCATCGTCTGTATCTTTTCTCCGGGGCATGCTGGTGTGTTGGGGAATGAACAGGCAGACAGATTGGCTGGCTCTGCAAAACTTGGTGGAGTATTGATGCATGATAAGGCAGACGTGGTTGCGGCCTTGTGGGAGCACGTGTACACCACGGAGGAGCAAATGGATCACCATGGTCTGGCAAGAATGCGACAGCGTGGAGTGACGAGGGGATCTGGCTGATGCTCGACGCTTAGAGGAAAGATGAGACGCACATATAATCAGATTGCTACTGGTACTATTGAGGTTGGAACTCTTCGCTGGCTTCTGAGGATGGGGACGGAGCGTTTATGGGAATGCCCCGAATGCTGTGATGTCGGTTCTTAAATAAATAAATAAATAAATAAATAAGATATGCAGTGTGTTGGTGTGGCATATTTTACCACTTATGTATGGATGCTCATGGCAGTTGTCAGTGTATGTATGTGAAAGTGTGGGAGTCTGTATATATTGATTTGAGTGACTGTGTGAAGCGGAGTGAGTATGCATGCGTGATTTTGTGTATGACTGAATATATATGGGTATGAGAGAGAGAGAGAGAGAGAGAGAGAGAGAGAGAGAGAGAGAGAGAGAGAGAGAGAGAGAGAGAGAGAGAGAGAGAGAGAGAGAGAGAGAGCATTATTGCTGATTGATTTAGCGATTGTGATTGTGTGGGTATATGTGTGAGTATGTAAAGAAGTGTGTGTGGGTGTGTGACTGTGGATGTGCGACTGTGTGAGTATATGCATATTTTCGTGTGTAAAAATATGTATGTGTTGATTTTCTGTGTATGGGAAGGTGTGTATGTGTGTTACTTGCTGTATGTATGAATGAGGACATATGGGCGCGAGCGAGAGAGAAAACGAACAAACTTTATTTAACGAATGAACTTTATGTTCAATGGGTAACAAATTGGGCATGCAGGCCCGTCTTACATTCGGCCCTTCCAATCACTCATCTTTCGTTCATCAATAGTACATGATACATTGACATGGGGAAAAAAAAAACACATTGTCAAATGACTGTTGTAAACATAAACAATGCATATTACCATGTTATGAGACAGGCAGACACACGTGCACATGCACATTCTTAAAAACACACATACCTGCATACATACATACACCATTTGCACAAACTTACAGCTTTGCACTCACTCGATAACATACAAATACACACTCCCTCGCATATATATATACTCACAATGACAAACACAATGACAGATGTTTACTTCACACACACACACACACACATTACACATACATACACATACACACATATCCCCCAACACACATCCCTATACACACCCACCTACACACACACACCCCTCCCCAAACACCCACCCACCCACACATCCCCAACCCACCCACACATCCCCAACCCACAGAGATCACCCATCCACACACATCTCCTCACCCACACACCCATCCCCAACCCACCTACACCCACCCACACTCCCCCATCCAATCATCTACACCCCCCACCCACGCATCCCCCACCCACACAACCCCCCCCCCCCACACACCCCACCCCATCCATACACACATCCCCCCCACACACACACACCCACACACACACCACACACACACCCCCACACACACATCCCCACACTCACACACACACACACACACACACACACATTCTCACATCTAGACACGTACATGATGCCTCACATAATCACTGAAACTAGTATGAACAAACTCCCCCACTTTACACACACACATATACTGACGATTATCATGAATATTCTTACAAAAATGTATAAAATGGAGAAAAAATTGTTCATAAATAAGGGGCGTTCATTTGAAATCCGTTCGTGTTGCACCATGCGTAGTTGCGTACATTGAACATTATGTGATAAGTACTGACCAGTGAATAAAAGAGCATGTGCTTATTGTCCCATGATGCATAGGTTCTGTTTCTGACCATTGAAAAAATGGCTGTGTTGATCCAAAATCTGTCCAAAGAAGCTCAAAGAGCAGTGATTCAGTTTCTTTTATTTGAAGGATGTCGACCAGTGGACATTCATCGAAGAATGCAGGCAGCGTACAGTGACAAATGTGTGTCGAAGACAACAGTGACAGACTGGGCACGAATGTTTCAGAAAGAACGTCAGTTCATGACAGATCTTTGATGGCCGAGTCAAGCGCATATTGTTTCAACAGAAAAAAAACATCGCCAAAATTGATGCAGCAGTACAGATGAACTGTTGTCGAAGCATACGTTCGCTAGCGAAAGAATTTGATGTGTCAATTGGGACAATTTAAAAGGTTGTTCGTAAGAAACTGCAATATGTGAAGGTGTGTTCACAGTGTGTACCACAGATGTTGACCGACCACCAAAAAGAGGAACGCGTGGGATGGTATTTGAACCACTTGCTGTGTTACAGAGTGGAGGATGATGCATTTATCTTCCACATAGTGGCAGGTGATGAATCATAGTGTCACAATTTTGAGCCGAGCAGCAAAAGAGAGCATGCAATGGAAGCATGCTAGATCACCAAAAGCCAAAAAATTCAAAAAAAGTTACAGGTTTTGGCTGGTATGGTTATGTTGAGCGCATTTTTTCACCATGAAGGGCTATTGTTGGCCGACTTTAAAGAACCTGGTGTCAACATCAACTCTACCCACTATTTGCAAACACTAGGCAAGCTGCAAAAATCCATCAAGAATAAACAACTTGGTATGCTTTCTCGTGGTGTGATTTTGTTGCACGATAATGCTCATCCGCATGTCGCAAAGATTGTGCAGGAAGTAGTAGCAAGGAAGAAGTGGGAAATTCTGCAACATCCAGCCTATAGTCCTGACTTGTCATCATGTGATTTTCATTTGTTCGGACCTCTAAAAAAAAGCTCTCAAGGGGCAACGATTTCACACATATGCAGACGTAATGAAAGCGGTAAACACTTGGTTCAGTGAGCAACCACAATCCTTTTTTGCGGACGGCATTCACCGCCTAACTATAATGCTTGCCTGAATGCCTGCGGCGACTTCTTCTGACCAACCCATGGTGCATAATTCATTCAAAATGAATGCTTTGTTTAATTCTACCACACTTATTAATGTTTCTTTTATGCTTTTGTAATAAAGCCATTGTGTAACGTACAAAATAGTGATGCAATTTAATAAGGTAATTCCTAAAATTGACATAAACATATTGGAATAAGCATATGTAACTAGACCCACACACACATCACCCACCCACACACACATATCCCCCACTCACACACTCATCCTCTAACCCTCACCCACACACCCACACCAACCCACTCACACATCCTCTAACCACCCTGCCAAAGATATCCCACACCTCCCTACCCACACACACATCTTCCATCCACATATCCCCCACCCACACCTCCCCCACCCACACCTCCCCCACACACACATCCTTCACCCACTCATACACACTCCCACCCACCCACACCTCCCCACCCCCACCTCCCCCACCCACCCACGCATCTCCACACACACACATCCCCCACCCACAGACATCTCCCCACACATCCCCATCCACACACACCCCCCATCCACAAACACCCCCACCACCTAAACATACATCCTGCACCCAGCCACACATCTTCCCACATACACACCCCCCACCCATACACATATCCCCCCACACAAACACACACACCCCCACACAGATCACCCACCACAACACCCATCCCCCAACCTACACACACCCCCACACCTCCACCCACCAACACATCATCCACCCACCCACACATTCCCCCACCCACCAACACCCACTCCTCCCCCACCCACCATCACCCACACCTCTCCCAACCACCAACACCCACACCTCTCCCAACCACCAACACCCACACCTCTTCCAACCACCAACACCCACACCTCCCTCAACCACCAACACCCACACACCCCCACCCATTCACCCAAAAACACCCCCACACTCACACACACACAAACATCCCCCCACACACACACCCACACATCCTCACAGATCCTCAGAGAGAGAGGGAGGGAGAGAGAGAGAGAGAGAGAAAGAGTATACCTATGTGTGTGTATGTATGTATTGTGTGTATGAATGTGTGTGTGGATGTATGTGTGTGTGGGTGGGTGCCTGCCTGCCTACCTCCATCCATCCATCCATCCATCCATCCCATCCACCCATCCATCCACCCATCCATCCACCCATCCATCCACCCACCTGTCCATCCATCCATGCCATCTTTGAGGTATTGCTGAAATCAGACCACCATCATGCTTCTGAGTCAACATCAAAACCAACAAATTTACACATGGAATGTTGGGACATTTGTAGAAATAGGAAAGTTAGATTTAAAAAAAAAGTTGCATATCCTTTTTACAGGACTTGGCAGCCACCTCCAGCAATTAAAAAAAAAAATTACTGTTTGTGAATTCTTGGCAAGTTTACGTTCAGTAGTTTGCCATTGATTTCTGAAATACAGACACACATACTATTTCGTAAAAAACCAATGCAATGCGATCTGCTGCCAAATCGCCACAGCTGTGTTTTGAACGCAGTGTGCAGAATTACAAACTGCACCCATAACCCCTTAGCCACGAAGCTGGTAAAAGAAATAGAATACATGAAAATGATTGTCCTGAGAATGAGAGCGGTGATGTGGCAGGGATTTGGTAAAATAATAAAGAACAAAGACACAATAATATATTTCTTCTTCTTCTTCTGCGTTCATCTGGATTTTTTTTCCAGATGTGACTGCGTTGTGCCTGTTTACAGCAGAGCTGCGTTTTTGCGCCGTTAGGCCGACACATCCGACTTCTTCGGGCATTTGTTGACCGGATTAACCTTCCCGGGGCAATAATATATTTAGGAAGCTAGAAACACAAAAAAGAAGGATTTTTGTATGATAAGGAAACAGTTAATGGTTATTGGCATATTTAATGTAGAGTTATAGTTCAACGCAAACCAATACATATAAATATTATACAGTTAGATGCACAAACAACAAGCAGTATTGAAGAAGTATAAAGAGTTTATGATGAAGTGGAAATAGCAATCTCCCAAACTAAACAAGATGTCAAAATAATACTTGGAGATTTCAACACAAAAGTAGGAAAGGAGAGAATGGAGGTTGTTATTGGTAACCATGGTTTAGAAATAAGAAATAAAAGAAGATAAACTGATAGAATGGGCAGAAATAAATAATATTTTGACTGGAAGCACCTGGTTTAAACAACATATGTAATGATTGTACAAATGGAAAAGCCCTCATCAGAAAATAGGCAATAAAATTGACTTCATACTGATTAATAAAAGATGTAGAAATACATTGATAAATAATAAGACAATGCTTAGTGCTAACTGTAACAGTGATCACATCCACTATATGGACTAATAAAAAATCAGATTGAAAGGAGGAAGACAAAGAAAAAGAGGCTAAGAACATGAAACATATAGAATTATAAGATCAGATAAAGAAATGCAAGAATGATGCGAAGTGGTTGTGAAAAATAGATACAATGCAATACCTAAAATACAGGGTATAAATGAACAATGGTAAATGCTAAAGTGTTGCATCCAAGTAAAGAGATATTACCAGAAAGAAGACAAAATGATAAAAAGAAATTGAATAGTCAAAAGGAAACAGTAAAAATGACCAAGCAAAATATAAGATAAACACAGAAATAAGAGAGAAATGCATAAAGCAGAAAGATTAAATGAGCAGTGCAAAAAACTATAACATTTGATTAAAAATACACTAATTATATACAATCAATGTGTGATTTGTCGGGCATTAAATTGAGATTAAACACCGGATTTCTGAAATCAAAGACAGGAAAGGTATTAATGGAAGAAGATGCTATGATAAAAAGATGGAGTGAATCCATAAGAGAGTTATATGATGAAGAAAAAGTAGAATCAACAATTAACAGAAGAAAGCAATATAGAAGGTTCACCTGTACTAAACGAGTTGTATCATTTTGATGCTGTCAAACATATGAAGAAAAGAAAAATATTGAAACACAGAAAGACCTATACTCGTGTAATATATTACACCAAAGCATTTGATAAAGTGAAACATGATGAAATGATCAAAATGTTGGAGGATATTAAAATTGAAAGGAAAAATCTCAGATTTATAAAAATTATTTACCAGAAACAGGCAGTGGTAATTACAGTTGGAAATAAAGTGAGCAATTATATACAGTTAAAGCAGGGAGTAATACAAGAATGTGCTTTATCTCTGATCTCTCTCTCTCTCTCTCTCTCTCTCTCTCTCTCTCTCTCTCTCTCTCTCTCTCTCTCTCTCTCTCTCTCTCTCTCTCTCTGTCTGTCTGTCTGTCTGTCTCTCTCTCTGTCTCTCTCTCTCTGTCTGTCTGTCTGTCTGTCTGTCTGTCTGTCTGTCTGTCTGTCTGTCTGTCTCTCTCTCTCTCTCTCTCTCTCTCTCTCTCTCTCTCTCTCTCTCTCTCTCTCTCTCGCTCTTGTGACCCTTTTAAAATAAAGTTGATTTGATTTGATCTCTCTCTCTGTCTCTCTGTCTCTCTGTCTCTCTCTCTCTCTCTCATTCCTCTCTCTGTTATGAAATAATCAGGAGAGAGATCTAAGGTAGACCCGGTTGGGGGTTATAATATAAATAATCTGTGTGGTGCAGATGGTGCAGTATTGATTGCTGAAATTGCACAAGCTATGCAACAACTGTAGTACATTGTAATAATAGAGTGGGAGTCTCCATGGTGAAGTGGTCAAGCCGTTTGACTCAGGCTTCGAAGGTTGTGGGTTCGATTCTGGGCCACATTCTTTGGTTCACATGTGAGTTTTTTCGGAGATTCCAGGGGGTCGTCACTGGAGCTACAGAGTTCATGCTTTGTGTGCGCTTTCTGCACTGTGGAAAGAGACGAGTCATATGGGATAAAACCTGGTGCAACGAATTTGACCCTGTCAACTTTTAAGCGACTTTTTAAATAATAGAGTGTGCAAACAAATGGACTTTCCTTGAGTATCAAGAAAACAGAAACACAGGTTATAACATAGAAAAAGAAAACACCAAAATGTGATATTACAATAGAAGGGAAAACGTTTAACTTAGTCAATAAATTTGGGGGTAGTCATAACATGCATGAAAGAGATAAAGGACAGAAGCAGACCATCTTGTTCCTCGTGTACCTTGCGGTGTCGAGGTGAAGTATAAACAGCGGGAGAGTGTTCATTTATGGGCTTTATGTATCAATATTCCCTTGAACTCTGTTATTCCCTCTGTCCATTGTTTACATGATCGGACTTTTCTTTGAGTTCCGTTTGATCTGTACATCATTGCTTGTTGTGGTATACTGTTAGTTGGTAACTTAGTTACATGGCCAAACCATTTGACTTGCTGCCTTCTAATAAAATCTACCACTGCTATAAATGATGCTTGATGATCTAAAATTGTGGCATGGAGGAATATAATCAATGGAATTGTTACAAAACACCAAGGACTTAAATTTATGGAAAGACATGATGATGGCAAGCACATGATGAAGATAATATTCTATGCCCACCTTGAAACAAAGAAGGTTGAAAGCATTCTTTAATGAAACCTTGGTGTTAAGAAAACATTGTTCACCTGAGGAGATCATCATCCCTGAATGGATAAAAGCGCTCACTCTTAAACTTCCATGTGTGCTGATGGCAAGGTAGCGGGTTCAACCCTACACCAGTCAGGTGGACTAAAATCTTGACTTCTCATCCTTGTCTATGGGACGTAAATCACAAGTAATTCAGAAGCCTTCTGGATGTGCATACACTCATATTTAGCTGGGTCAACCTGGGAGACAAGGTCAATGTTAAACACCCGCCTCGGTGTGGGATTGAACCTAAGGTCACCAGACTGGCAGGCCAGTGTCTGGCCACTGAGCTACTGCAGCTCTCACACTTGATTATGCACTAAATTATGCACTTGATTTTGCACTTCATTATGCCCTTCATTATACACTTCATTATGTACTTCATTATACACTTCATTATACATTTCATTATACATTTCATTATACACTTGATTATACCCTTCATTATACACTTCATTATACACTTCATTACACACTTCATTATACACTTCATTATACACTTCATTATACACTTCATTATGTACTTCATTATACACTTCATTATACACTTCATTATACCTTTCATTATACCCTTCATTATACACTTCATTATACACTTCATTATACCCTTCATTATACCATTCATTATACACTTCATTATACACTTCATTATACCCTTCATTATACACTTCATTATGTACTTCATTATACACTTCATTATACACTTCATTATACACTTCATTATACCCTTCATTATACCCTTCATTATACACTTCATTATACACTTCATTATACATTTCATTATACCCTTCATTATACCATTCATTATACACTTCATTATACCCTTCATTATACACTTCATTATGTACTTCATTATACACTTCATTATACATTTCATTAATCATTTCATTATACACTTCATTATACACTTCATTATACATTTCATTATACACTTCATTATACCCTTCATTATACACTTCTGTATAAACTTCACAATACACTTCATGATACACTTCATGATACATGTCATGATAGACTGCATGATACACTTCATTACATACTTCAATATATACTTCATTACACACTTCATTATACACTTCATTACACACTTCATTATACACTTCTTTGTATATCTCAGAGATACATTTGTTTGACTTTGTCATGCATTTATGTAATCAGCTCTGTGACACAGCACATAATTCCAAAACACAGCTGAGGCAATTTGGCAGCAGACCGTTGTGTGCTGGTTTTCATAAAATGGTATGAGTGCTGGTCATTCAGAAATCAATGGCAAACTACTGAATATAAACTTGCCAAGATATCACAAACAGCCAAAAATGCTGGGGTTGACTGTGACATCCTGTAAAGGATATGCAACCCACTTTTTTTTATTGTAAGGTTCAAACCCCCACCCCCTCCCTTGTAACAGTGTTGCCGGATCAGTAGTCTTACAGCCTCCTCTTTGTTATTTCCATCCGCTGTGGAATGTTTAGTTAATGAACAATTTGAATTTAACCCTTATCTATGAAGACAAGGCATCACATCCCACTACACAAGAGATCAGGGAGATACATGGTATTATTAGAAACCAATGGTGGTTGTTAATATTTCCAGCCACATGCAGGGGGTGAACCAATTACTTCTGAGCATGAGGCACATACTGCAATCTCTCAACCACATCTTTTCCCAGGTTTCCATTTGACACTTAAGAACTCAAGTACGGCAGTGGGTTCGACCCGGCCTCATAAAAATAGGTACCAGACAATTTTCAAAATGTTCTAGGAGACCTTGTTTTATTTTGCATATTAATCTCTCTTATTTAGCCCGTTCGATACACAACACATGTTGAGAAGGGCGAGGACACGCATGCTTTGTGCAGAGTGGCATGCTACAATTTAAAAAATCAAAGATAGGGAGCATCCATTGAATCTCTTCCTCAAGGCATGCTGCAATTAAAAAATTAAAGATTGGGAGCATCCATTGAATCTCTTCCTCAAGGCATGCTGCAATTAAAAAATCAAAGATAGGGAGCATCCATTGGATGTCTTCCCCAAGGCATGCTGCAATTTAAAAAATCAAAGACAGGCAGCAGCCGGCTCCCTGGCCGAGGGGTTAGCAGCTTTCTCCGTTAATCCCGAATAATCTCATGGTTGACATGAGCGAACGAGAATTAGAAGTGGTTCGAGTCGCACCAGTGACTTATGAGAGTATGGAGCTGGTCGCTCAGAAAGTCGTGGCGTGCTGATGAGCGTAATCTAGCCTAGGAATCAACATACAGCTGAAAGATGCTAATGTTGACCGCAATATCCTGAAACAGGATGGAAATGCGGAGAAAAAAAAAAGACAGGGAGCATCCATTGGATGTCTTCCCCAAGGCATGCTGCAATTAAAAAATCAAAGATAGAGAGCATCCATTGAATCTCTTCCTCATGGCATGCTGCTATTAAAAAATCAAAGATAGGGAGCATCCATTGAATGTCTTCCTCATGCATGCTGCAATTAAAAAATCAAAGATAGGGAGCATCCATTGAATATCTTCTCCAAGGCATGCTGCAATTAAAAAATCAAAAATAGGGAGCATCCATTGAATCTCTTCCTCATGGCATGCTGCAATTAAAAAATCAAAGACAGGGAGCGTCCATTGGATGTCTTCCCCAAGGTATGCTGCAATTAAATCAAAGATAGGGAGCATCCATTGAAACTCTTCCTCAAGGCATATGGTGTGTTGGGAAATGAGCAGACGGACACATTGGATTTGTCTGCATCACTGCTTGGGGTTTGGTGCATGATAAAGCTCAGTACTCCAAGGAAAGGCCAATTTAACACATAGTCAGACTCCCGACTGTTACGATTAGTATTGGGGCACTTCGCTGGTTGTTGAAAATGAGAACGGAAAGCATATGGAATGTCCCAAATGCTGTAATGTCAGCTCTTGACTAAACTCACCTTGTTGCTTTTATGCAGCCAGTTTTGTTTCATTCGCATCCTTTACTTTTGTGTAGTAAGAATAAACTATTTTCTATAGTTCATATTGTGTTTCTTTTAATTCAGGTTATTAAACTTCTGAGCAAACTGCAACAACTCAACGTTTCATTCACAGCCTTACAGGTATGTACAACACAATACACTGGGATGAATATTTATTCATTAAGCTACGTATAATCATAATGTCTACTGCCACAAAAAAAATTCTCTATAGATATGATCTGTGACATTTTCTTGTTAATGAGCCATTGTCATTTGACATCAGCTCTTACAGCCGTAATGCCAGGCATCAAGTGCGCTGAAAAGAACACTTTTGGGTTTGAGACTTAGGGCTTTGTTTTATGTAGCCTTTGTAAAATGTGGATTACCCTTCTGCGATTGTAATTCTTCAGTTTCTGTGATTGTGATACTTCAGTTTTTGTGTAATACTTAAGTTTCTGTTATTATGATACTTCAGTTCTGTGATTGTTATACTTCATTTTCTGTGACTGTGATACTTCAGTTTGTGTGATTAAAGTACTTAGATTTCTATGATTGCGATAATTCAGTTTCTGTGATTGTGATACTTCAGTTTTTATGTGATACTTCAGTTTGTGTGATTGCGATACTTCAGTTTGTGGGATTGTGATTAAGATACATTTTCTGTGATTGTGATACATCAGTTTCTGTGATTGTGATACTTCAGTTTTTATGTGATACTTCAGTTTGTGTGATTGTGATACTTCAGTTTGTGGGATTGTGTTATTTCAATTTGTGTGATTGTGATACTTCAGTTTCTGTGATTGTAATACTTTAATTTCTGTAATTGTGATACTTTAGTTTCTGTGATTGTGATACTTCAGTTTCTATAATTGTGATACTTCAGTTTTCCAGACATGTATTCTTGCTTGTTTATTCATTGATACAGACTTTGGTCACAACATTTGCTTGCATCTGTGTATGTTTTTCCTTGTGTTGAGTTTCCCAGTTACATGTTGTGTTCATTCAGAATCAAAACCACTGCTAGAATGTGATGATCTTGTTTCTGTCTATTCCCTATCCTCTTGTGTCATGTAGAATTTGTAGAAATTTCAGGGGCTGAGTGGTCCCAAGGTTTGGTGCCCGCCTCGAGTGCTGGAGGTCCCGGGTTCAAGCCCCGGTGAGGGCCGGGATTTTTTTAATGTGGACTTCTAGTAACAAAATTTTCCCGGTCTCTGGGTAGTGAGATTGGATGCCCGTGTGTATTGCTGTGCATGTAAAAAATCCCTTGGTAGTTGGAAATCGAAAAAGAATAGATTAACAATGCTGCCCAGGCAAAATTTCGAGTCAAAAATCTACCCAAAGTATTTCAGGATCCTCACCGATAATACAGAGTTCATGCACTGAGCTGAGATTCTCCGCACTCAGACATGAGTTAGGAGTAGAACGGAGCACTTATGGTGCCGTGATGTTGATCTGTCGACTAAACTAAACTAGTAGAATTTGCAGTGCAAAGGAGAGCAGCAAACAACTATTACTGGATGGTTATTGGTTTTGTTCAGCATGATTTGGCGTCAGCTGAAACTGTTACTGGGGGATACTTACTGCTTTTCTAGCAGTTTCTGGCAGTCATGAGCTTAACCTCATGTGATAATTTAGTGTATGTGTTGTATTATCTGGTTTGAAACCTACCGCCATTGGCACAAAGCTAGGAAAAGATGAACTTGTAAACAGTTGAACTATCAGAGTTGATTGAAATACTGCTGCATTATCTCTCTCTCTCTCTCTCTCTCTCTCTCTCTCTCTCTCTCTCTCTCTCTCTCTCTCTCTCTCTCTCTCTCTCTCTCTCTCTCTCTCTCTCTCTTTGTCTCTCTCTCTCTCTGTGTGTGTGTGTGGGTGGGTGGGTGGGTGGTGGGGGGGGGGGAGAGAGAGAGAGAGAGAGAGAGAGAGATAGAGAGAAAATCTAATGGAGAAAGATTGGAACCATTAGCACAAAGCTTGGAAAAGATGAACTTACAAACATTTGAACCATCAGAGTTGATTGCAATACTGCTGCATTATGTATGTAAACATATATAAATATATATATATATAGGAAATCTCATAGAGAGTGATTGGAACCATTGGCACAAAGCTTGGAAAAGATGAACTTACAAATAGTTGAGCCATCAGAGTTTATTGCAATACTACTACATTATGTATGTATACTTATAAGTGTATGTATAGGAAATCTCATAGAGAGAGATCAGAGAATTGATTTAGATATAGCTATTAGGTTGAGTTGGGAGTCTCCGTGGTCCAGTGGTTATACCACCTGCCTCACACGCTGTAGGTTGTGGGGTTCAATTCTGGCTTGTCATTTGGTTCACAAGTGCAGTTTTCTCGGATATACATGGGGGTTTATTGCTGGAACTACAGAGTTTGTGCTTTTTGCCATGCTTTCAGCAGGCCGCCCTGCAGAAAGAGACTGATGCATATGGGATAAAACCCAGTGCAATGAAGTGGATCTTGCCTTTATTAGATTGAGTTCATTGTTGGTTCAGCAATTGAAAAACACAGTGCCTTTCTGAGGCAGTACAGTTAAACAAATTCATCCTGTCAGACATAAGCAATGGTACCAATTGTTGTAAGGAAAGTTTGTTCTTATTTCTGTTGTCACTTATTTGCTCCAAATCCAGAAGCGAAAAAAAAAAAAGTTGACCATAAAACACAATCAGTGTACATTGTCTTGTTTGAGAAAATAAATACCTGTTTGCCATTTTGTAAAATTAAAACCTACTTCATATTTAAATATTTTTATTTAGTTAGTTGCATATCCTTTACACGATGTAGCAGTCAACCGCAGCATTTTTGGCTGTTTGTTGCTTCTAGGAAAGTTTACGTTCAGTAGTTTGCCACTGCTTTCTGAGTAACCGGCACTCATACCCATATGAATCCAGCGCAAGGTAGTATGCTCCCAGGTCGCCCACAGCAATGTTTCGATTACGCTATCTGGGATTGCAAATTGCGCCGGTAACCCCATTGTCACAGTGCCGGTATTTAAATATTACTAAGTTGATAAGTTTATCAGTTTTTGGTTCCTTTTGTGCAGGACACAGGTATAGGAAAAGTAGTGAATTTTCTGGGCAGACAAGAAGGTGCTGTTGGAGAATTGGCATCCCAGATTGTGGGCGCCTGGAAGTCGATGGTGGAGAAGGAGTTAGAGACATCAAGAAAAAGGTTATTCTTTCATTGTTCTTAACTATCTCCTTCTTGTCCAAAAAAAAAAAGTAAAAAACTTTTTAAGTGACTTTTTTCTTGTCAAGTACATAAAATTGATAATGCAAATTTCTTAAAGTGGCTATGCTGAGCTGTTTTTCTTTGCATATCCTATTTACTGGACATCGTTGTCAACATCAGCACTGCTGTTGTTGATGTCTTGGCAAGTTTACATTTAGTAGTTTGCCATTGTTTTCTGGACGGCCGGCTCCGAAACCAACACGTTATAACTAGGGCTGCGACAGATTAATTAAAATGTAATAATTAACTTTTGAAAAATTAACGATTAAGAGAGTTAAAAGAGATTTAGAGAGTTGATGAAAGAAATAAAGAGGAGGCAAGTGAAATATTTCGGCCACGTTAAAAGACATGATAGTCTTATAAAAACCATACTGGAGGGCAAGGTTGAGGGCAAGCGTGCAAGGGCAGAAAATTATACATGTGGGAAGATAACATCAAGAGATGGATGAACATCAGCCTGACAGAATGTACAGTCAGGGCAAGAGACAGACAGTGTTGGAGATCCATTGCAGCCAACCTTCATTGTGGAGACGGCACCTGATTGATTGATTACGTATGTGTACTTTTGTGTGGATGTGAAACGTGGATGATGAGCAGACAAGCTGAAAAACATCTAATGGCAGTGGAAATGTGGTTTCTGAGGAAAATGTAGAGAATACCATGGACAGACAGAAAAACAAATGAGCAAGTCCTACAAGAGACAAATTAAAACCGCAAACTGATTAGAGAATTTAGGCGTAAATTATTTTGGGCTCGGTTATGAGAAGAAATAAGCTAGAGAACTTGGTGACAACTGGCAAGACCGAGGGGAAAAGAACAAGGCGAAGGCAGAGAAGTAAATATCTGAATGGCTTTACCACATGGCATGGTTTGGGACAAGAACGCAGAGCTGATGCAAGACTCTGGTAATCATGTAAGATGGCCAAACATGACCGCCCACGCTTACCGACATGGCGCATGATGACGATGATGATGTATCTCCACAGATCTCAATCCCTGGTGTTCTGAATACATTTTATTGTTGTTATTCCTTCATGGAATAACTCTCCTAGGAAATCCAGAATCATTTCTCTTGATCTGCCCTTGCCTCCTCTTCTACCGTTGATCTCTCCAGATGCCATGATGTTTTCCATCAGCTCTCTTTTCATTATCTCACCAAGGAACATTGTTTGTCTCTTGCCTTATAGTTATATAATTTTATAGGTAATATTCTACTGGCTATCATTTAACTTTTCCTGGCACTCATTGTTAGCCATTGTCTGTCGAAGGATTTCACAACATTCGTCTCAAAAACAACACCACCATTGCTTTTAAGCTGTTCCTAATTTGATATTTCACATTCCAAGATTCACTACAGTACAGCAGAACGTGTTAAATTCCTTCACACATCTTCCATCTTATGTTATTATTGCCCTTAGATATTTGAATTTACTGACTTTATTAAGCATTTTCTCTTTTATTGGTGTTATCTTTTTGTTTGATATAACCATTGTATCTGTTTTCTTAATATTCAAGGAAAGTCCTTTCTTTGCACTCTCTATTACTGCACAGTCCAACAGTTGTTGAAGACCTTGCACATTTTCAGCTATGAGTACAGTGTCATCTGTATAACAGACATGTATTGCTAAAAAAACATCTCATAGCAGGTGCTGCCATAACTGTTCTGATTGGTTGATCAACTTGAAGTGATGCCAATTGATGCAATTGGGACATACCCATATATGGTATGTTTCCCTCAGCCAATGTGGGAGTGTAGTAATGGTGATTGTTGCTGCAGTGCACTGATTGTGAATGCACTTGTGTTATCCCTACTTGTAATAGTGCCTTCAATTGTCACATGAATGACAAATGCTAAATGTCTGAGAGACTTGTTGATTCATCAGCCTCTGTACACTGGGCCATAATTTCTGGAGGCATATGGGTTTAACTCTTTCAGCCCTGGGAGATTTCACAGCTGTTAGCAATGGGGGATCATAATCACAGTGAGATTATATGCAACATATACAGCTCTTTATGTCAAACAAATGTAACAGATATCATAACGTGTTATGTGTTGTTTCATACACACAGACATAATGCGTTGTTTGGTATAGAAAGAGTTAAACTGAAAAGGACGTACAGAACTCTATTGGCACTTGTACCCACTCCTCGCCAGGTTCTAAGTCCTCAAGTGAACACACCTGTTGAAGAATGTCTTTGACTTGACCCATCCACGAAAGAGTTAATATCATCATCATCATCATTACCATCATGATGTGTCCTGAAAAATGGCATGGCATTCATGTATCACCACATATTTTGATCCTTGGTATTCTGCATTAGTTCTGTAAATAATATTCCTCCATGCTACCATTCTAGGTTATTCAGCATAATTTCTCTCTGCCTGCTTCTGCTACCACTGATATTTCAAGTTGTCACAATGTTTTCTGTTGCCGCTCTTTCTCTTACTTAACCAAAGAACAGTGCCTCTTTCGTGTAGTTGTATATCATGTTCTACTTTGCAGGTCAGCATGGCCGAATGGATAAGAACGCATGTTCTTAAACATCTGGTGTGCTAATGCCGAGATAAGGGGTTTAACCCCTACACTGGACAGTTTGACTAAAATGTTGACCTATTGTCCTTGACTTGGGGATGTAAAGTACAAGTACTTCTGAAGTCAGAGTGGGTTCGCCTGATGGCGAGGGACACTGTAATAGGGAAAGCTAATCCACACGCAAAATTCAGTCCACCATTACTAGAAATAGTGTGTATGGACTACGCTTGAGTTAATAGCGAGCAAGTGCTAACCCTCTATAAAATATATATATATCTATATTCTCTATAAAATGTGTTTTTGATATGTATTTTGGAGTTTCTAGAACGAATTAATTTCATTTACCTTGATTCATATGGAAATAATTGCCTCAGTGTCACAAGGTTATTGACAGAAAGAATTTGCTGTGGTTGTGTCTAGGGTATGTCAATGTGAATATTGTGCTGGACGACTGCTCAACAACTAAGAGTCAATATAGAACACTGGCCTGCGCACAATACAACTTTATTATGGATGAATACATATACTGCACATGAACAATTCCATAACCTTTCAGAGCATAATTCAACACCATATTCTCCTGCGAACAAACTATTGCCGTCTACTGGCCTTGCACAATACCCTGTTACGGACTCTTCTCTGTCCGTGAATCTGACCCACTCCTCTGAGTATCTTCTGTCTGGACCCAGCTCCCCTCACTGATCCCGAACTTAATTCTCCTGGCGAGGTTTTCAGAACTCCACTGTCTGGCTAAGTCTCCCTCACTTAGCCTCAAACTCAGCTGTCCTCCAATTTGCCCTGACTTCTCTCTTTATTCACTCTTGCCTGGACCTCCCAAGAGACACCATCTAACCCCTGCTCCCAATCACCACTTCCCCGGCAAATACCATTCTGGGTTTCCCTTTATTCAATCCTCACTCTAGCACGTTCTTCTCTACCCCCTGGTGATTCAGACTGACATCTCCATGATATAACCCTCCATTGTGTTTGGGGCCAGCCATTGTCTTGGGATTTCACCTCATCCTCTCTGACCCCACATCTGCATTCCTCCTATCTGACCCGTGTAACCTCAATCGTTCTATTAGATTCTTAGCCTCTACATCTCCCTGCCTTAGCGTAAAAACATGCACATTACACTCGGTTTTCCTCAGTTTAAGATTTCGCCGATTGTTTTTTGACAGATTATCAACGAAAACCAAAGTATTACTGTAGTTTGATTGAATATGTATGAAAGAAATGTACATGAGCCTCTAACATATTTGTTTATCTGTTTCTCATTCCTAATTTTTTAGAAATCGTTCTCCGAGTCCAAAAATTTCAGTCGAAGATGCACAGTCTGAAGCAAGCAAGATTGAAGAAGAATCAGATTCAAATAGCTGGGACTCATTCAAAGAAGATAGTGATGATAGTGAAGATAACGAAGAAAGTGATGATGATAAAGAAGTAGATGAATCAGACTGCAGAAGAAAAAGACAACATCCCGCATCCAGCAGAGAGAATGAGAAGGAGCCATATAAACCTTTGGGTGTCAGCAACACAGCTACAGAATCTGAGGTTGAAATAGATTTTGCTGAAGTTAAATCCAATAATTATTTTGTTCCTAGTGAAGAAAAAAAGCGTAGACTAGACAAGAAGAACGTGCTTGTAACAGCAAACAACAAACACATTGCTGCAAATCAAGAAGGACAATGTAGAGCAATCAAGGATAACTCATATAAGACAGCAGACCACAAAGATTATTTAGCTCCAAACCAGCAGACAGAATCTAGAGCAAGCAAGCATAACTCTTCTAGAACTGCAGATCACAAACGTGAGTTTGCTTCTGATGAGGAAAAAATACATAGATCAGATAGGGATTTGTCACACAGAACTACAGACCGCAAAGATAATTTTTCCTCTAATCAAGAAACAGAATATGTTACTCCCAGCAAGGAAAAGACATGTACGCCAAACTTGGATAAGTTGCACAGAACTTCAGACCACAAAGATTACTTTTCATCCCGTCAAGAAAAGAAACGTAAACTAGACAAGGATAACTCACTTAGGACTACAGACCACACAGAATATGATGCTCACAGCAAGGAAAAGACATGTAGGCTAAACATGGATAACTCACATAAAACTACAGATCACAAAGATGCTTTTGCTCTGGATCAGAAGACATGCAGACTAGTCAAAAATAACTCACATAAAACCAAAGATCACACAGATATTTTTGCTCTGGATCAAGAGAAGATATGCAGACTAGACAAAAATAACTCACATAAAACCAAAGGTCACAAAGATGTGTTTGCTCTTGATCAAGAGAAGACATGCAGACTAGACAAAAATAACTCACATAAAACCAAAGGTCACAAAGATGTGTTTGCTCTTGATCAGGAGAAGACATGCAGACTAGACAAAAATAACTCACATAAAACCAAAGATCACACAGACATTTTTGCTCTGGATCAAGAGAAGACATGCAGACTAGACAAAAATAACTCACATAAAACCAAAGGTCACAAAGATGTGTTTGCTCTTGATCAGGAGAAGACATGCAGACTAGACAAAAATAACTCACATAAAACCAAAAATCACACAGATATATTTGCTCCAGATCAGGAGAAGACATGCAGACTAGACAAAAATAACTCACATAAAACCAAAAATCACACAGATGTGTTTGCTCCAGATCAGGAGAAGACATGCAGACTAGACACAAAAAACTCACATAAAACCAAAGATCACATTGATTATACTGCGTCTCATCAGCAAAAGGAATATAAATTAGATGGTAATGACTCAAATAAAACTGTAGACCTGAAAGACTCTGATCGCACTTTGCACTCATCCTCTCACATACGCAGACAGAATATTGAAGATGGAAACAGACATGTGGCTTACATTCCAACAGTGAGGACTACACATGCTTCAGAATCTCTAAGTGAAGGAGATGGTGACAGCCATCATGATTTTGAGACCCGTGCTAGTGAGCTTGAATACATCCCCAGTAAAAAGAAGAAGATCCATGATAGCAGCGATTTGTTTGAACCAGAATATGTACCCTCGAAGAAGCACAACATCAGAGACACCCCGGAAAAGTTTGATCACATTCCAGTTACTTCTTCCAGTTATCGCTCACGTCCGGATCATCATTCACAGTATGATGACTTGACTGACAGCGATAATGAATATTATTCTGATGGTGAAGACACAGCAGACGTTGAGGAGTACTACAAAACAGTGCTTGCACCAGCTGGCTTTGAAGGCATAATTGGCGTCCAAGGCAAAATTGAAGATAACAGCAAAGTAAAGCACAAGCATAATAATGTCAACTCTTTAGAAGTTAAGAAAATTAAACACAGCAAAAATAATTATGTCAGTGGTGATAAGAATAAAAAAGACACTTCTAAAACTAAATCAGATAATATTTTTGAATTAAATTCTTATGGGAAACAAAGTTCTAGACACTCAAATAATGAAGATAATAATATCAGGTTTAAGAATAAAATTTCTCATCAAATTCATGAGACAGTTATTGAATGCAGGCAAAGTAAAGATATTAAAAAAGTACACAAACAGCATAAAGGAAGCACCAGTAAAGAAGATGAATCTGAAGATGAAATGGGTCACAGCAAAAAGGATTCATTGTTAGGCTTTAGCAAGCAGCCAGTGTTGGTGTCTGCACAGAGAAAATCATCATCGTCATCAGTATTATCATCTGCTCCTCATGGATCATCATCATTATCACTATCGTTGCCTTGTGAGGAAGATGAATTTGAAAAGGTTAAAATAATAATAATGGGTGCAGATGCTTCTGGAAAATCGAATTCTGCAACATCAGATTATTATAGTCAATCTCCTTTGCTTTCATCAGGTCATTGGAGATCATTATCACCTTTAGTAGATCATTGTAGTTCTTCATCTGAACAATCTGCAAATGGGCCTGATTCAGTCAAAGAACACTGGAAAGGGCCAAAGACAGGCCAAGAGAAAAGAAAGAGCAAAGAAAACACGAAGAGCAGCCTTGAAAGTTTCCATAGTAAACCAAGCTCTTCGTTATTACCAGACACCCAGAAAAGAAAGCGGTCAACAGATGAAAGCACGTTCACACCACCATCCCAACAGGCAGCACTTTCAGCAACATTCCTCTCTGAGGACAAGGAAGAAGAGCAGCTAGATGATGAAGGAGAATGTCAAGGAAGCAACATCACGAACACATCACATGTCATTAAACAGTCGCCGTCATCAATAGCTGGTGATTGCAGTATATCATCTGAGCATCCTGAAGTTAGAATAAGACCTGCATTACACCCTGAAAACAGAATACAATCTGCATCAGATGAATCAACCATACACCCTAAAAACAGAAAAAGACCTTCATCTGATAAATCCGAACGCCCAAACAGTGGAATAAAATCTGCATCTCTTCGAATATCTGAACACCCCGAAAACAAAATAAGACCTGCATCTGATAAATCATCTGAGTGCCCTGAAAACAGAATAAGATCTTCCTTTGATAAATCTGAACACCAAACAAGTAGAATAAAATCTGTATCTGAGCAAACACCTGAAAACAGAATACGACCTTCATCTGATCAATCTGAACACCCTGAAAGTAGAATAACATCTGCATCTGAGCAAACATCTAAAAACCCTGAAAACAGAATAAGATCTGCTGGATCTTATAAAACATCTGAGCACCCTGAAAACATAATAAGACTTTCATCTGATAAAAATAAGAGCAACAGTGAACAGGTTTATAGTAAATCAAATTCTTCATCGTCAAAATCACATAAGAAACTATCATTATCAAGTCATATCCGACCGTCATCATCAAAATCTTCTGACAACAGATCATCTTTACAAACATCACTGCATTCTGAGGATGATAAAGAGAGGGTTTATAGTAAAGAAAAAAGTAACAGGCATAAAGCACATGCCTTATCTTCAGACACCACAAAACTGAGTTCATCCAGAACATCTGTTCATGATCATTCATTACTTGGTTCAGTGCTGCATAAAAAAATGGAGGAAGATCAAGGTCATATGAAGCAATACAAAAGCAGCAGTACCAGATTTTCTGGTAAGTCGGATGCTGTTTCATCAGACTCTCATATGAGACAGATGTCTTCATTATCAGAAGATGCTAGCATGTCTTTGATGGCTTGTCACACACCGTTATTAGAAGATGGCAGCTGGCAAGCAATAACATGTCACATGTCGTCAGAAGACGATATTGAGTTATCTTCAAAAATGTATCACAAGGCAGCATCAGAAGATGGTAACAGAATGTTTTCAATTCCTCGTCAGATGTCGCGGGAAGATGTTAACATAATGTCATCTGCAGCTCATCACACGTCATTATCAGAAGATGGCAAAAGGTCACCTTCAACAATTCATCACTGGTCATCACCGGAAGATGATAACAAGTTAACTTCAAAAACTCATCAAAGGTCATCACTGGAAGATGACTGCAGGTCATCCTCTTCAATTCATCACAGGTCATCACCGGAAGATGATAACAAGTTATCTTCAAAAACTCATCAAAGGTCATCACTGGAAGATGACTACAGGTCATCCTCTTCAATTCATCACAGGTCATCACCGGAAGATGATAACAAGTTATCTTCAAAAACTCATCAAAGGTCATCACTGGAAGATGACTACAGGTCATCCTCTTCAATTCATCACAGGTCATCACCAGAAGAATCTTCAAAAATTCATCACAGGTCATCACTGGAACATACCAGTTTATCTTCAATAACTCAACACAGGTCATCTTCAATAATTCTTCACTGGTCATCCCCAGAAGATAATAACAGGCTATCTTTAAAAACTCAAAAGTCATCACTGGAGGATGATAACAGGTCATCTTCAACAACTCATCGCAGGTCATCACTGGAGGATGATAACAGATCAGCCTCAACAATTCATCACAGGTCATCACTAGAAAATGTTAACAGGTCATCCTCAACAACTCATCATAGGTCATCACTAGAAGATGATAACAGATCATCCTTAACAACTCATCACAGGTCATCACTAGAAAATGATAACAGATCATCCTCAACAACTCATCACAGGTCATCACTAGAAGATGATAACAGGTCATCACTAGAAAATGATAACAGGTCATCCTCAACAACTCATCACAGGTCATCACTAGAAGATGATAACAGGTCATCCTCAACAACTCATCACAGGTCATCTCTGGAGGATGATATCAGGTCATCCCCAACAACCCATCACACGTCATCTTCAATAATTCATCATAGATCATTATCAGAAGATGATAACAGGTCATCCTCAGCTCATCACAGGTCAACCCCAACAACTCAACACAGGTCTTCATTAGAAGATGGTAACAGGTCATCCTCAACTCATGGCGTGTTTTCATTGGAAGATGCTAACAGGTCATCCTCATCAGCTCATCACCGATCATCAGCATCATCAAAAGATGTTACTGAGTTGTCATCAACTTCTCATACCTCACTATCGAAAGATAATGAATTATCTGTAACAGCTAGTCATATGCCATTATTAGCCGTTGATGCTAAGTTATCTTCAACTTGTCTCATGTCGTTATCAAAGGACGAAAACAGGCTATTGTCAACAACTGGTCACCTGTCATTATCTCAAGATGATAACAGGTTACCTTCAGCTGATCACACATTATTAACAATGGATGATAACAGGTTACCTTCAACAGTTCATCACATGTCTTTACCAAAGGATGATAACAAGGTACCTTCAACAACCCATCACATGTCTTTACCAAAGGATGATAACAGGGTACCTTCAACAACCCGTCACATGTCTTTACCAAAGGATGATAACAGGGTACCTTTAACAACCTGCCACAAGTCTTTACCAAAGGATGATAACAGGTTACCCTCAACAACCCGTCACATGTCTTTACCAAAGGATGATAACAGGTTACCTTCAACAACCCGTCACATGTCTTTACCAAAGGATGATAACAGGGTACCTTTAACAACCCGCCACAAGTCTTTACCAAAGGATGATAACAGGTTACCCTCAACAACCCGTCACATGTCTTTACCAAAGGATGATAACAGGTTACCTTCAACAACCCGTCACATGTCTTTACCAAAGGATGATAATGGGTTATCTTCAGCAGCTCATCACATGTCATTATCAGATGAGGATAATAGGCCACCAACAACTCATCACATGTCATTATCAAATGAGGATAATAGGCCACCAACAACTCGTCACATGTCATTATCAAATGAGGATAATAGGCCACCAGCAACTCAGTACATGTCATTAACTGACAATAACAGGTTACCATCAACAACTCGTCACCTGTCGTTATCAAATGATAACAACAGGTTACCATCAAGTAATCCTACATCATTATCAAGTGAAGATAATAGGTTACCTTCAATAACCCATCACATGTCACTACCAAAAGATGACTGCAGCCTAAATTCAACAACTCACAACTGGTCTCCATCAGAAGATTTTGAAAGGAAAACATGTGATTCAGATCAGTGTCAAATGTCTAAAAGTAACGACTTATCATCAGATTATCATGAACAGTCATCACCAATGCCGTTGCTTAAACTAGAACACAGAGGGGCATTACCACTGCGTGATCAACAAAGGTCACCGTCGGCAGTATCCCCCAGACATCGCCAGTTGCCTCCATTGCCAACTCTTGATTCAACATCAGTGACACCAGGTCCCATTGGGCCATCATTAATTTCTGATAAACATGCAAGCGTACTCTCCACATCCTCTTCATCCTCAAAAACATGTCAGACTGCACCAGAAATATCATCGTCTAGCGTGGATGAATATTATAAATCATCTTCACAGATATCTTCAAAACTGAAGGTAAAACATTCTTTACCAGATTCACTTTCAGAACCTGATTCCAAAAACAAAATGCTTGATGATAAAACTAGAGAAGGGACACCTGATTCTTTAGGAGATGATGACAGGTACAATATGAATCCAAGAGACAAAGCAGGAGAAGAAGAAACTTATACCAACAGGACAATCAAGTCTCAGAAGAAAGATAAAACTCTAAATATTGATGTTGAACGCCATAGAGGTTTTTACAGAAAGGAGGAGTTGTATTCTCCAACTTTTCCCGCCATTAACGGTAAGAACAGAAAGTTATGGAAGCCGGTAGCAATTGGAGTTGATTATTCACCCACACCAATTGCCCTTATAGCCAAAGCCAAGGAAGACAGATCTTCCTTGCATGCAAAAGTCAAAGAGATGAAGCACTGCACCACGTCTGCCTCAAGTGCCATTGTGGAAGGAGGAGGCTACTCTTGTTTGCTGGCTAGTGGCAAGAAGGAAATATCTTCCTCTCAGGGTTCATCTTATCTGGATTTGAAGGATGGTAGGTGCTGCCCCATAACTGTATCTGATGCACATTTAAGTGAGGAGAGGTATTCTCCCAGTGATGGTATAACATTTAGTGTTGGCATAGAGAGTGATTCTCCCAGTGATGCTTTAGCATTTAGTGTTGGCAAGGAGAGTGATTCTCCCCGACCTTTGGCAGAAATTAGTACATGTGATGAGAAGTATGTCCCTCCTGCCGTATTAGAAGTTAATGTCAGTCAAGAGAAGTATATTCCTCAAACAGTATCAACAATTGAAGAGCAATATATTCCTCAGGCAATATCACAAATTCCCATGGAAGGGAAGTGTACTTCTCAGACACTATCAAGTAGTACTGTCAATGAAGAGAAATATACCCCTCAGAAAATATCAAACATTAATGTGAGTGAAGAGCAAAATTCTCCTCAAAAAGTATCAAAAATTCGCAATAAAGAGAAGTATATTCTCCAAGCAGTATCAAAAACAAATATTCAGGAAGAGACATCTACTACACAGTCTGCACCAACAATGGATGCCAGTAACGAGAGGTACTCTCCACAGTATTTTGCAGAAATAAGTGCAAGTGGAGATAAATATTCTTCCATGCCTGTTGACAAGTGTAATATCAGTAAAGAGAGGTTTTCTCTCCAAGCTGCCTCAAAAATTACTTCAAATGAAGAGGAGTACTCTCCCCAGCCTTTGTTAAAAACGTATGTCAGTGAAGAGAGATACTCTCCCCAAAATATTGCAGAAATTAGTGTTTGTGAAGATAGGTATTCTCCGAAGCCTGTAGTAAAAAGTGGTGCCGATAGAGAGAGGTACACTTTCCGTCCTATTACAGCAGTTGGTATAAGTGAAGAAAGGTTTTCTCCAAGACTTGCAGAAAATAGTTCACAGAATAGAAAATATTCTCAACCAGCATTGAGCATTTCTAATGAGGGTAGTTCTTCTCTGCATTTGTTGAAACTTTCACATCGTGACAGACTTTTTTGCCTGCCTGTGCCAGTTACCTCAGATGAGAAAAGATGTTCTCTTCAACCTGTATCAAATATAAATTTAAGTGATAGAAATTATTCTTCCCCGCAATTGTCACATGTCAGTGAAAAGGAAGGAACATATTCATCACAAATGCTCTCAACTTTATCAGATGAAAGATATTCTCCACAACTTGTATCAAATACTTCCACACATGATAAACATGCTTCCCAACGTACGTCAAATATGTCGAGCAAGGAGAGGTATTCACCCCAAGCTTTGTCAACAATTTCAAAGAAAAAAAGATATTCCCCACAGCCGGTGCCAAGTATTTTACATGAAGAAAGATATTCTCCACAGCCAGTTTCAAATATTTCCACACAAGATAGGCTTGTTTCCCAATCCATCTCACATTTTTCTGGCAAAGAGAAGTATTCACCCCAAAACTTGTCAACAATTTCAACTAAGGGAAGGTATTCCCCACAACAGGTGTCATGTATTTCAAATGAAGAAAGATATTCTCCACAGCTGGTATCATATATTTCAAAACACTCTAGTCATTCTTTCAGACCTGTGTCAAATATTTCATGTGAAGAAAAGTATTCCCCACGGCTGGTACCAAATACTTTAAAGAGAGAAAAATACTCCCCACAACCTATATCAAATATTGCAAACAAGAGAAAACATTCTTCCCAGCCTCTGTCACCTATTTCAGATAAAGAAAGGTATTCCCCACAGCTGGTATCAAGTATTTCAAATGAAGACAGGTATTCTCCTCAATCTATATCAAATATTGCAAACAAGCGAAAGCAACTTTGCTCACCTATATCAATTGAAGAGGGATATTCACCGCAACTTGTTTCAAAAATTTCTAAACAAGAAAGGTTTTCTCCCAAATCTATATCAAATGTTTCAAAGAAGACCATGTATTTGATCAAACCATCAGCAAATATTTCAGACAAAAAAATAGATAATTTCCAGCCTCATTCAAAGAAAGATCACTATTTTTCCCAATCTGAATCAAATTGTTCAAATGACGACAGGCTTAGCCCACAACCTATATCAAATAAAAGACCACATGGAAAGAGGCATTCACAAGTTGCATCAAAACATAGAAATATGATTGGTAAATGTTCTCCCAGAGGCAAGTCAGACATTGAAGATTTTGAAGAGAGATGCCCTCCAGTGGACACAGCAAGTATATGCGTCAGGCAAGAAACAGATGGTGCACAGCATGTTTCCAATGTTAGAGCAAAGGATGAAATATATTTTCAACATAAATTAAGTGGAAGAAGCACAGGTGAAAAGTGTATTGATCAGATATGGTCAAAAGTCAACAATGAAAAATTTACTGGTCATCCAGAGTCAGACATCAAGAATGAACAATATTCTGAGCAGCCTGAATCAAAAGTAAAGAAAGAAAGATATACAAGCAAACATAAAATGGAAGATGAGAATGAAATATGTACTGGTCAAAAGAAATCGAATGTGAAAGCTGACAGAAAAACTGGCCAACATAAATCAGAAGCAAAAAATGAAAAATATTCTGGCCAAATGAAATCAAAAGTTAAGAGTGAAAGACATATTGACCAAAATATATCAAAAATCAAAGATGAAAAATACACTGACCAGCATCAATCAAAAGTTAAGAAAGAAAGATATACAGACCAAAGTAAATTAAAAGTCAAGGATAAGAGCTATACTAGCCAATATAAATCAAAAGTCAATAATGATAAGTATAACAACCAGCAAGAATCAAAAGTCAAGAAAGAGAGGCACACCACCAAATATACAGTAAATGCCAAAACCAATGAAAAAAGCCAAGCTACACACCTAGTGTCAAACATCATCGAAGGAAGCAATTCCCCATCGCCATCAGTAGATGTTTCTTCTGAAGATGAAAGATACTCTCCAACACCTATCTCAGGCAGCATAATAATTGACCATGAAGGATACCAACCAACTCCAATCTCAGCTGGGTTGAAAAACACTCTGGAGAGAAACAGTTCACCTACATCCTCATTTTCTGGTTGTGATAGATCTCTGTCTCCTCCTGATTCATTGCCATCAGTAAAGAAGGCACAATCTTCTTATGAGCATCATTTCAATACTTCAGCGACCAAGGAACCTTCGGACCCTGCTGACAAACATTCTGAACACTCCCATGAAGGATCATGTAGCCAATCAACAAGTTGTTACAGCAAGGACAGATCTTCTAGTCCTCAGGAAAACATACCATCTTGTTCTTCAAGCCCTAGCCACGAAGAAGATTTCTTGAGCCACATTTCAAGTTTGTCTTCCTCTAGCATGGACAATCTTTCACCATCCTCCCCAACAGAAAAGTCTGCATTTCGTAGAGTGAAATTTTCATCCACTCATTCAGTATCTAAAGCAAATACTTCGTCAAAGCTTTCTGATGCTAAAGAGAAGCATGTTTCCAGTTACCAAACTTCCAAAGAAAAATACTCATCCAGAAATTCAGTTTCAGAGCAACATTTGCCAAACCATTCAGCTTCCAAGGACAGTTGTAGTCAGTCAGCTTGTAAACAGAAATATAAACTTAGCCATTCAACTTCAGAAAAGAAATACATTTCAGAAGAGAAATCCTCCTTTTGTCATTTGATATACAAACAAAAGACTTCATCTAGTCATTCAGTTTGTAAAGAAAAATCTTCACCCCTGCAGCCTGAGTCACAAGAAAGATCCACAGCCAGACCATCCACATCGAAAGAGAAATATGATAAATTTACATCCAGCCATTCAGACTTTGAAACATTAACTAATAATTCAGATGAAGGAAAGTCAAATTATAGTATTTCAGGTGCAGAGAAGACAAAATGTGGTCATTCCGGAAAAGAGATGTCAAAATCTAGTGATTTGGGTAAAGAGAAGTCAAAATGCAGAAATTCTGGTAAGGGGAAGTCAAAATCTGGTTATTTGGCTGGACAGAAGTCAAAATCTGGTAATTCGGGTGGAGAGAAGTCACAATCTAATAATATGGAAAGAGAGAAGTCAAAATCTTGTAATTCAGGTGGAGAAATGCCAAAGTCTAGTAATTCAGGTGAAGAGAAGTTAATATCTAGTAATTCAGGTGAAGAGAAGTCAAAATCTGGTCAATCTGGTGGAGAGAAGTCTAAATCTAGTAATTCCAGTGGAGATAAGTCAAAATCTGGTCATTCCAGTGGAGAGAAATCAAAATCTAGTCATTTCAGCGGTAGAGAGAAGTCAAAATCTAGTCATTCGCGTGGAGAGAAGTCAAAATCTAGTCATTCACGTAAAGAGAAGTCTACACTTAGTCACTCAGCCTCAGAGAAACACTCTTTACCTAGTCATTTACATAGCGAGAAATCTTGTCCTCCTGAGACTGGAGACAGATCGTCATGTATTATTTTAACCTCTAAAGAAAAATCTTCACCTCAAGAGTCAGCTTCTGTAGACAAGTGTCCAGCTTTTCATTCAGCGAAAATGAAATCTCTATCTAGGCATAAGGTATCTTCAGACAAATACTCATGTAAAAATGAACGTGATAAAGAGAAGACTTCATCTAATCATTCAACGAAAGAAAAATCATGTGTGAATGCAGCATCCAAAGAGAGATTCTCTTCTAATGAAGGAATGTCTAAAGAGAAATTGTTATCTTGTCATTCAGTTAAAGACAAATCGTCACCTAGACATGGGGAATGTAAAGAAGATTGTTCAGATAGCCATGCAAGCTCCAAAAACACATTTTTAATAAGCAATCCAACCTCTGAAAAGAAATCCTCTTCAGGCTGTGCAACCTTCAAAAATAAATCATCACCAAGACATCACATCTCTGAAGAAAAATGCTCATCTAATTGTACAGATGCTCAAGAAGACGATCTTTCTGCATGCTCTAACTCTAGAGACACATTTTCATCTAGACACTCAGACACCAGCGAAGGATATTCATCTGCCTCTCACGTAAGTGTGTGTAGTAATACTTCATTTTGCCAGTCGACCGTTAAAGAAAAGTGTTCTGCTGACTTTGCCACGTCTGTAGAAGAATACTCTCCATCCCAACATTGTGTTGAAACACCAGCGTCTGGTCAAATTGACTCTGGAGATAGATGCTTAACTAGAAGATTAACAGGAGAAAAGTCTTTATCTGAATCTGCCTCAAAAGAAATGCCTTTGGGAAATAGCTCATCAAAACAAGGCCACGAAGACAGATCATTGTCTGGTGATCATTATGCCCCTGAGAAATATTCAAACAGAGATAAACATACTCTACCTCAGAATATATTACATCACATATCTGACCCTAGTCAGCCCACAAACAGACTGTCACCACTAGTAAATGATGCTTATGAAGATAACATGAACATACAATTTAGTCAAATATCCGGCAGACCTTTACCGTGTCATATACCGAGTCCAAAGAACAGGCATTCTAAACATTGCTCATCTGAACATTCAGATTCAAACTTGGATTCATCACCATCAAGACATAAAAGCTACAAAAATAAACACAATTTTGAAGATCAGAGTTTTTCAGCTTTCCCAGATGCTACTAATGTTGAAAGAGAATTGACTTCAGGCATTAATAAATTTGAAAAGTATCGCCTTCCAGCAGCACCAAAATATAACCAGTTGACTTACATTGCTACTCCTAAGTCTCTGCTCACTTCATCATCCATTAGCAGTCACACATCAAACTTTCAGGATTGTGACAGCATGGTAACAGTCTTAAAACAAAATAAACTTCTGAATTCTGATGTTCATAAGAAGGCAAAAGGAATGAAAACTCATAATAAGACACATGAAAAATCACATTTAAAGAGTGACATGATGTTTGAAGATTTCTTGACTTTTGATGAAATGGAGCTAGTTAGGAAAGGTAAGGCTGCTATTAAATCATTTGGTCGAAAAGTGTCATCCAGTTCTCACAGTTGCTCAAAGGATACAAAACCATCTGTAGACAGCAACAAGCTTTCATCACCAGCTAGCCAGTTGCAGACTGTCGCGTCAACATTGGCCGTTCCGTCAGTGCCTTCAAGAGATGTGAGTGTCCTTTTGTTGTGTTGGATATTTAGATATATATATAAATTGTACACTGATTAGAGAAATTAGACATAGACAGTCAACATTTTTTGGTTACATTATGAGAAGAAATAAATTGGAGAACTTGATGACAACTGGCAAGATCGAGGGGAAGAGAACAAGAGGAAGGCAGAAAAGTAAATATCTGGATGGCTTGGCCGTGTGGTATGGTCGAGACAATAACACTGAGCTGATCCACAACTCTGGTGATTGAGTGAGATGGTGAATCATAACTGCCCACACTTATCACAATGGTACATGATGAATGAATAGACTGGGTCAGAACTTGCTAATATTCTTCTTCTAAGGGGAAGGTCTTTTTTGGGACGTGGTCTAGCCATCTGCCCCACACTGTGAAGGTCGTGGGTTCATTTTCAGATTGCATCATGCTCACGTCATGTGCCATTTTCTGGAGACCTCTGGGGAAGTCATGCAGGAGTTACAGAGTTCACGCTTGGTATGTTACTATTGGCAGGCGGCTTGTCTTTCTGCGGAGAGTGACCAAGCCAGATGGTGTAAAATCTAGGTGTAAAACCGGGTGCAATAAAGTAGATATTTTTGCCTTTAACCTATTGTAATCTCCTTCTTCATGTGTCTGGTCTGGAGTAGGCTTTGTGATTATAACCTCCACTCTGCTCTGTCATTTAATATTTTAATGAAGTTGATATTGTTTATATTATTTATGTCTTCATAACTGAAATGTAACCAATCAGATGAAATGTATATACACGGCTTTAAATATATGTGTTACAGAAGCGTGATAAAAATTTGTTGGATGAGAAAGAGAACAAACATATCTACCTTACAAGAACTCAGAATGGAAGAAGACTGGTCATTAAGACAAATAACATTGAAGAAAATGAAATATTAGGGGCATGTAAAAAGACATGAATGTCTGAAAAGATAACTGTGCATAGAGGTGTACTGGAGAAGCAGAAAAGGAAGAAAGGGATTCAGATGGATTCAAAATGTAATAAATAATTTACACACTGACAGCAACAGATGCAGGACACACGGCTTACGATGGTGAAACATTTCGATAGATTGCTATAGGGATGAAGTTCAGAACAGGAAATGCCACTTAATGACAGGCGGATGGTTAATATGGTCACTGCCTGCAGCAACAGTATCTCTAAGCCAGGATAATCTATCTGTCCTTCTGCACCATGCACACGACTCCAAGGGGCCCCGACCACATCTGCTCCATCATACATCAGTACCCCACCAAGTGGTGCAGACTCAGACAATCTATCTGCCTGCTTGTTTCCCACCACACCAGCATGTGCTGGGGCAACAGTCCAACAGATGCTCCCTATTTTTTATTGTTAAATTGAAGCTTGCCACTCTGCTCGAAGTGATTGAGATCCTACTTTCTAATTCATATGTTAAACATTGGTACTAAAAATGTTGCTGAAAACTTCTGGGTGAATCACTTTATTGTTTTCTTGAAATGAAGAGTTTAAATGTAATTTCTTCTGCAGCTTATGATAACACAGAGAGAGTTACGTAGTTTGCAGTCCGAAAAACAAACGGTCAAATCTGATCCCTTTGACCTATATTCCACGATAAATGAAGAAGGTAAGAATTTTACCACGACTAATATTATTTGCTATTGTACAGACTGAATTCATACAGGTTGTTCGCATCAAAAGTAGGATTATACATATAAGAAACAATGAAACAATTTACTATAGAATAATCTTTCTGTAGAGGGTGGAGTGGTTTAGGCGTCATGTTGACCACTTCTAACTTGAACTGACAAGGTAAAATTCATGGTGTGGATTCTTAGAAATTACGGAAGATGATCGTATAAATCCCCTGATACTCGAGTGGTGAATCAAACATCTTGCATGCTCAGATAAGGACGTTAAACTGGGAGGACCTGTGTACACATTAAACATCCTTGGCTGTTGCAAATGGAAAAGATCAGACTGCATAGGCTGCTGTCAGGCTCAATGTCAAAATGAGAAAACCTACCCACAATATAGCATGTTTGTCTTTGGTGTACACACATTTGGATCCGGTGCTAAGAAAACCGTGCACAGTACTGAGAATCTCCTTGTGGGATCTGCGAGAGGAGACTGGACCACTGAATGAAAATATTTGTGTGCAATGAAAGTGATTCTTGACCACATTCAAACTCTATACCAAGAAACTCCCAAATGTGCTTGATCATATGCTCCCGACATGACTAAAACGTGTTCCATTTTTCTTGACACTCTTACTTACAGACAGCTATCACATGTTCCTATGCTGTTCTGGGTGCCGCAGTAGTGCAATGGCTGGCAGGCTTGCTTGTTGGCTGGCTGGCGGTCATGTGTTCGATTCCCCTTAAGAGGCAGGCATTTTTAAATAATTGACTGGTACAGCTAGGGTGACCTAGCCTAAAATAAAAATAAAAAAAAAATGGTCTCTGTTACACACCTTAGTTTATAGGTCAGCATGGCCGAATGGATAAGAACGCATGTTTTTAAACATCGGTGTGCTGATGCCGAGGTAAGGGGCTCAACCCTTACACTGGACAGTTGGACTAAAATGTTGACCTATCATCCTTGACTTGGGGGGTGTTAATTACAAGTAACTCTGATTGGTTTCGCCTGATGGCGAGGGAAACATGTTAGTAGGGAAAGCTAATCCACACACAAAATTCAGTCCAGCATTACTAGAAGTACTGTGTATGGACTACTCTTGAGTTAAAAGCGAACGAGCGCAAACAAAAAAAGAAGATCCATAGTTTTATAGACCAATGGGCAGTTGTGGGTGATGCGGTCAGTATCCGGCCAGCCACCTTTACTTCCCAAGCCGTTTCCTGGTGCCCATTGTAAGCTGGATCGACATCGGAGCCCAGGTCAGCTTGAAATATTTGAATCCACCCCAAATGTGGATCTAACCCCTGGCCCCCGGGGCAGCAGGTGAGTGTCTAACCACTAGGCCACCGCCAGCCTAGAATGATTACTAAGAAATATTCTGGAAAATGAAGGTGTCGTGTGTGATATTGTCCAATGATTGGTCTACACAAATATGAGGCTAGAACCATATACCCAGTATGCCTCAAGGTATAAAAACATGTACTGTACTGTACTGTACTGTACCTTAGGAAGCTATTGAAGATTAAATGGCAAGACAAGATCCCAGACACTGAAGTTATAGAAAGAGCGTCCATGCTCAGTATCCACATTCTACTAATGAAAAATAGATTCGCTGGGCTGGTCACTTAACTCGTATGCCAGATCACAGGTTCCCTTAAAAAATTTTTTATGGTGAGCTACGTTGTGGTAGAGGCTCCCAATGCGGCCAGAGGAAATGCTTTAAAGACACTCTGAAAATCTCACTTAAATCTTTTGGAATTCATTTTGACACCTGGGAGACTGCTGCTAAAGACCTTAATTCGTGGCGTACATCATTACGTAAGGATGCAGTCACTTGTGAAGCAACCAGGACTGCAAGAGCTGTGAAGAAAAGGCTAGACAGAAAAACCACTGCAGGAGATCCTCCTCCTGGAACGTCAAGCATTCTTTACCCACATTGTCGAAGAACATTTTGAGCCAAAATAGGCCTTATCAGCCATCTTAGAACTCACTGCTCCATACTTTCAACCCCCACAGGATGAAATGAATGGCCATCATCATTCTTGATGGACAAACATCACAACACACTGTACTGTACTGTACAGTACTGTACTGTACTGTACTGTACTGCACTGCACTGCACTGTACCGTACCGTACCGAATGGGAACTGAACTGTACTGTACTATACTGTACTTGACTTGACTTGACTTGACTTTACTGTGTTCTATCTAGTTGCTTGTTTTTCATGATTCTGTCATAGACGTTACTTGACTCTTTCAACCTCATAATGTCAATACTGCAACCCCTTCTGACCCACAATGTTATCTTAAAGATGGAGATCTATTGCCCTGGTAAACATTGTAGCCAGAGAGCCACTTGGCTGATTTCTAGTCAGCCTTTATTTAGCCATTTTCAATATATAGCCAGCCCCTAGAGAAGTGAAGCATGGCCAGGGAGAGGGTAGGGGGACAGGTTTAATAGCAAGCTATAAAATAACCTGTAGTGGCGTAGTGTTTGGTTCAATTACCTGATAAGACAGTGGTCCGGGTTTAATTCCTTCAGTGGCAGTCTTATTAAACCAACACAGAACTGGTGTTGTCAGTTGCTACACGCTGTGGGATTTGCTGAGGAGGGGATCCGAGCACTTATGGACTGAATGGTTTGATGTGCAATGAGGATGATCTGTTGACTAACTAACTAACTAACTAACTAGTGGCAGTCTTATTTTTTTTCTGACCAGTAGAGCTTTGGAATTGACCCAGTCTCATAAAAACGGACGCTAGGCAGTTTTCAGAATTTTATGGGATTAGCCTGAGAAGGATAGGAGATGAGGAAAGTAACTGGCTACCAACTTCATTACGTCATGACCTAGAATATATGAAGACCTTAATTTACAAGCAGGATTAATGTCACTGTGATTGTATATTCACCTGGCATAGAAACTTTAGGAGATACAATACATGTGTTTGTATATGCTGCTTCCCCTGCAGGACCTCTACGTGCCTTTCATCCACGACTGTTCATAAAACAAACTACGGCATATCAAATCTTCTGGCCTAGAGAAACAACAGTGGAAGATAAACTCTATGGACCACTGACTGAACTAAAAAAAAGACAGTTAAATTTATATTAAAAAATTAATACAAGAGACATTACAGATATAGACAAATTTCAAGCGAACAAAAGAAGAAGAAGAAGAAGAAGAAAAAGAAGAAGAAGAAGAAGAAGAAGAAGAAGAAGAAGAAGAAGAAGAAGTGCATTTCAAATAAAAATATAATTTGTGTTTGTGAAGATAAATTGTAACTGCTTGTAACACCATTTTCCCTTTCATACAACCAGACTCTTGCCTGCCTGGAGAGATAGACGCAGACATTATTGGTCTGAAGTCTTTCAGTAGAACACTAGTGTATTCTGGTCGAAAGCAGATAACAAAAGGTCAGTAAATCTCAGTTTCGTTAATGTCAAATGTTACAGTAAGTAAAATAATCTCATATATTGTGGTACTGTAAACTTTGCAGAAGTCAGAAGAAATAAAACTCAGCAACAAATGTTGAATATTTAACTGCAGTGTTAATTCAGTAGTACTACATGGATCAGAAACAAAGTTCCACAGAGCTGGTCATCGCTGGTAGGCAGTGGCGAAGTGGTCAAGCCGTTTGACTCGGGCTCCGAAGGTTGTGGGTTTGATTTCAGGCTGCGTCCTTCAGTTCACGAGTGAATTTGTTTGGAGACTCCTGTGGGTCATCGCTGGAGCTATGGAGTTTGTGCTTTGTGCGACGCTTTCCTCGCTGCGGAAAGAGACCAAGCCATATGAGATAAAAATCCGGTGCAATGAAGTTGACCCTGTCGACTTTTAAGCGACGTTTAAGGCAGCTGATGTCATTAAAGGCACAATGGCTAGGACAAGCTGCCCTGTACAGGAACTGCTGTCGCATAAAGTAATTGCATGATACTGTGAGTAATAATGAGTCGTGACTCAAGAACCAACAGAGCAATAGAACAAGAACAACATCGACTTCATATAACACCCGGGAAGGTTAACCCGGTCAACAAATGCCTGCAGAAGTCAGATGTGTTGACCGAAAGGTGCAAATATCGCAGCTTTGCTGTAAACAGGCACAACACTATTTTGTCCAAAAAATATTTCGGATGAACGCAGAAGAAGAAGACTTCATATAACAATGATTGCTTAGAAGAGGCTAATGGACGTAAAATGTTATACACATGCCAAGTTCTTTCTTAGGCTCGTTGGGAGAATGCGACACCTTCATGACAAAACATCTAGCAGAACATCGAAGAAGTCCAAACACCAGCGTCCTAACAGGAGATCACCAGTTTATTGATAATTTATGACACCACACAGTCGCTCACACGTCTCATCATTCTCTCAGTCTATCAGAGGGTAGAAGGATCATATAATATTCTGAGTCGACTGGTGTACTAATTTATATTCTTAGGTGTCTCATGTTATTGTCTCGAGTGCCACTGCTTCTCGTATTCTACACTATGATCAGTTTGACAATATTCAACTTAAGTCCCAGTCTGGCCATCTTGGGGTGAACACACAACAGGGCTTGACAATGAATGTTCATGAAATCTGGGCCACTGCCATCACATAAACCTTGCTCAGTGACTTAGCCCAACATCTAACATGTCGGCTATCTTGCTTGCTATGTTCATTTTGATGACTTAATGTTTCTCGACACCTGGATATGATTTCGTCCTCCCTGTAGCCATCTCTCAGCCTAACTAAAGTCCAGCGCTTTGTTTCCCCTGACATCACTTCCATCCCGTCACGTGATATTGTTGGAGCCCGAGTCGCTTGAGTGGTTCCCCTTTGTTGGGCTTGTAGTTCTGTATTTAATCTGCTGTTGCTATACTACATGTATTCTACTATACCACGCTTCCGTGGTGATTGTTATTCATGTCCACTTTTAACTCTCTTTGCAAGGTAGTCTTGTCGACAGTTTTGGTACATGGCAACACACAGTAAGAAAAAGACAAAAGAAACAAAGTATTCTTTGGTCATTTAATGAGAAAGAAGACATTGGAGAACATCACGATCACTGGAAGGATCAGTGGTACAAGAAGCAGAGGCACACCAAGAGAAATGATGCTGGATGGACAGTGGTTGGCAGGGGGGCATGTCAGCAGTAGAATAGATCTAGAACACCAAGGACCAAGATCTATGGAGAGATCTGGGTGCCTATCCCACATGGCAGAGACAAACATTGCTCGTAGATCATGTAGTGAGAGGAGAAGCGTTGGAAAATATGACAACTGGAAAGATCAGCGGTAGAAATGGCAGAGGCAGACCGAGAGAAACAATGCTGGATGTCCTCAAAATTGGCATGGAGGAATAACATAAACATAATTAATAGATCCAGAACACCAAGGACCTAGATGTGTGAATATACATGAACGCATACATTATTTGGCAGGGCACATGATGATGATGCAACCTCCATGCCTGACATTATGACAAAGCCAAGATAGTTAAATATTGAGCACAACCCACTATTGGCAGCGCTGATGGTATTCCGGCACATTTGTGCCGGAATATGATCGGCGTTGCCAGTAGTGGGTTGTGCTCAATCTTTAAACCTCAAATCCCGAAACAACCACATAAATCAAAGCCAAGATAGTCTTATTTTTAGTGTTATGTGCAGTAGTTGTCTATTTCCTCCAAGATAGTCTTATTTTTTGTGTGTGATGTGCAGTAGGTGTCTGTTTCCTCCAGTGACTTTAAGAGTTTGCTGGTTTGCTCTCATCTAAGATGATTGCTAGTAAGTGTCTTGTATTGGTCATGTTTCAGGAATGAAGTCACTGTTTGATCTATGCATTCAAGTACTCATAGATAATATTGATGGTAAGGTTGTGATTGTGTTATTTACTATTTGACTGGCACCTGGCTACCTTGATAGACAATAGTTTGTTAAATGGAGTTAGGAGGTCAGCATGGCCAAATGGATAAGAACGCGAGTAAGGGGTTCAACCCCTACACAGGACAGTTGGACTAAAATGTTGACCTCTCGTCCTTGACTTGGGGATGTAAATTACAAGTACCACCACTACTAGAAGTGGTGTGTATGGACTACGCTTGAGTTCAAAGCCAGCAAGCGCCAGAAAAAATTAATAGAGTAATACCTCTCCACAGCACAAAAAACAGTTGCATATCCTTTACAGGATGTCACACTCAACACCAGCATTTGTTTCTGTTGTGATCTCTTGGCAAGTTTACATTCAGTAGTTTGCCATTGCTTTCTGATTGAATGACCGGCACCCATACCATTTCATAATAAACAAACGCAAGGCGGTTTGCTGCCAAATCGCCCACATCTGTGTTTCGAACGTGGGTATGAGGGATTACGAACTGTGCCCGTAACTCCTTCGCCATGGAGCACAAAGCCTGGGCTAAATGTAGAGACTATGTGTTCCCATGCAGCATGATCCCTCTCTCGGTTTGCCAAGTTTACGCCAGAGGAAAGAAACATATCAGAAACAAGACAAGTTGCAGAAGCTGCCGGATCAGCAAAGCAATGCTTTAACTGTCCGCCTTTTACTATTTACTGATATATAATATTGATGATGAGGCTTTTGTATTTGACTCATTCATCTTCATCATGTGCCGTGCCGAGCAACACAAACGATCATATTCCTCCAGAAACATCTGTCCTCTGTGTTCCTGATAAGTTTGACCGTTATGACAAATCAGCACATTTTGTTGCTTTTGTTGACTTCTATCTCTGACAATCTTTCAATGTGATATTTCTTTCTTCATGGATATGACCATAATTTCTGTGTTTTTACAGTTTAATTCTAACCCTAGTTGCTCACTGTAAGTTATTGTTTTGAGCAGGGGTGGGCAAACTACAGCCCGCGGGCCACATGCAGCCTGGCAACTGATATTATGCGGCCCTCGAGGGCATTTAGAAATAAAACTTTTTACTTCATTTTTAACCTATTTTGTTGAATTTTACAGAATTTAATGTAGCATTATGATTGCTTTAACATTTTAAATAAAATTTCTAATTTTCTATTTTTGTAAACAGTCCTTGACCTTCGTAATGTAATGCTAAAATGCGAATTTATCGATTTTGTGGACATAATATATATGCGGCCCCCCAATAGCTTTACATTTGTCAATGTGGCCCTACGCACAAAAAGTTTGCCCACCCCTGGAATATATATTTGGTTGTGTGATGGGCAGTTCATGTTTTGTTATAGTGAATTTGTGTGTTTTTTATTTAAGATTTTTGATTGAGATTTTAGTTTTCTTGTTTGATTGAAAATTTCTGTACAGTTATTTGATGGTTTATGTATTGCTAATTCACATTTATGTTAAGCTGTGTGTTGGATAGTTTATGATTAGTTGCTTGATACAGAATTTATGATTAGTTGTTTCATGGAGAATTTAGTTTAAGCAGTTAATTGAGAATTTATGTTTAGTCATTTAGTGGAGAATTCACGTGTAGTTGTTTGATAGGAAGGGGATCTTTGTGTTAGTGTGCATGCATACCATTCTACTACCACGGAGGGCTAGGGTTTGAACTCAAGAGGTGTCTCATTAGCCTTGGTTTGACAGATGGATACATAAGAATGCCAGTATATAAATTAGATTTAAGGTATCAGTAACTCATTGGTAAAAAGAGGAATTAATGAATGAGTGATTGAGTGAGTGAGTGATTGAGTGAGAGATTGAGTGAGTGAGTGAGTGAGTGAGTGATTGATTGAGTGAATGAGTGAAAGAGAGAGTGAGTGAGTGAGTGAGTGAGTGAGAGTGATTGAGTGAGTGAAAGAGTGAGTGATTGAGTGAGTGAGTGAGTGAAAGAGAGTGAGAGAGTGAGTGAGTGAGTGAGTGAGTGAAAGAGAGAGTGAGTGAGTGAGTGAGTGAGTGAGTGAGTGAGTGAAAGAGAGAGAGAGTGAGCGAGCGAGCATGGGTGCATGAGTGAGTGAGTGACTGACTGACTGACTGACTGACTGATGGACGGACAGACAGAATGAATGAACAAATGAACGAAAGAATGAAGGAATCTAAGGAACGAAGGAACGAACAAAGGAACAAACAGGCAGTCTGGCAGGTGAACGGAGGGATGACTGATATGACTTAACTATTTATTTCCCAGGCAGTAGTTAATTACATTCCTGTCTATCACAGTTATTGTAGCTATAAACTAATAAACATTTTGATGTGAAGTGGTTAAAATAATAATTTAAAAAATGGCTCAGACGAAGTTAAATTAACAATTAAATTAGAATGAGTTAATATAACACCTGGGAGCCATGGTAACCTAGATGCTCGCCTGTCGGTGTGGTAGTCATGGGTTCAAATCTGCACTAGTTTGGATGTTAAAAATTGACCTTGGCTCCAAGGTTGATCTAGCTTAAAATGGGTACCAAAAATGTCATGGGTAGTAAATGCAGCCGGTGTGCTACTGATCCCATCACCCAGTGCATGCTGATTGGTCTGTACAAATATGGGTTTAGCACCATATGCCCATTGCACGTAAAAGGGATTTTTACTTTACCTTCTTGCTTATGTAACTGCTGTCTAAGAATATCTTGGATACAGAAAAGAACAAATGTATCCATACTTCAAGAGCTGAATATTGAAGAAGGTTGGCTATTAAAGATGATAAAACAAATAAAATTGAAATATTTTGGTCACAAAAGTTTGGAGAGAACAATCATGGAGGGGTTTTTGCTCGGGAAGAGAAGAATAGGAAGGCCAAAGAGAAGTTGGTAGATGATCTCCAGATTGGTGTATGGGACGCGGGACATCTTGCTTATGATTGAGAAGTTTTCCAGATGGTTGTTATGGGAGCGAAGTTCTGCAAGGGACATGCTAGTGAATGAATGAATGCATATTAGAAATAATTAAGAATCGTGTCTAGAGTGCAGCAGTAAATGCAGAGTGAATGGCTTAGTGCCAAGTCAAGTTTGTGAATGAAGAATTATCTTGGCCTTCTGCTTGCAGCGATCACCAATGTGGGTACTACACCCTTTAGCCTGCTGAAGCCTGTCCTAGAGAGGTGCTCACCCAAGCAGCTGTACAGGCTCGAAGTCTGTAATCCTGTGAGTATAAGGGCACACTTCATACTGATCTCATGCTAAATAAATTGCTTAAAAGTCGACAGGGTCGACTTCATCACACCAGGTTTTTATCCCATATAGCTGAGTCTCTTTCCGCAGCGAACTGCCGAAAGTGTCGCACAAAGCACAAACTCCGTAGCTCTAGTGACGAACCCCAGGAGTCTCAGAAAAATAATGCACTCGTGAATTGAAGGACGTGGCCTGGAATCAAACTCACAACCTTCGGAGTCAGATGGCTTGACCAATTCACCACGGAGACTCCCACGGAGCCATGCTAGCTTCCAGACAAGTGTAACTGCAAGAGTTGCCTTATTTTTGTAATGATCAGTGTAGGGTTAACAAAGAAATAACAAAGAGTTAAGTGAAATAATTCAGCCAAGTTTAAAGACACGAGTTAGTTGGATATCTTTTCAGGACATAGCAGTCAATTCCAGCACGTTTAGCTGCTTTTGATTCTTGGGCAAGTTTACTTTCAGTAGTTTGCCATTGCTTTCTGAATGAGGGGCACTCATACCATTGTAGGAAATTACAAGTTACATTCGTAACTCCCTTGCCACAGAGCTGGCATAACACTCATAAAAGACATAACACTCTTATAAAACCATATTTGAGGATAAGGTTGAAGCAAGCAAGAGGTAGACAACGATACAAATGGGAAGATAACATCAAGAGAGGGACAATCTTACAGAATACACAATCAAGGCGAGAGACAGACAGTGTTGGAGATTCATTGCAGCCAACCTTCATTGTGGAGACTGCACCTGACTGATTTAGTGTCAGGTTCAGAAGCATGGAGAATGACTAAAACAGCTACTAACAAACCACAGGCATATGCAAACTGTGCCTGTGCGGAATATGTAGAGGGCCCGCGTACCCACATAAAGGAGCATGGGGGCGTGTGCTGCAAGATCCATATGTTTATAGACCAAGCCACACTTGGTGGATATTTTTACTATTTCACTCGCTCGCTTTGAATTCAAGTATAGTCTTTACACGCTACTTCTACTAGCACTGCACTGAAATTTGCATGTGAATTAGCTTTCCCTTTTACCAGTGTCCCTCGCTCTCAGGTGAACCCACTCCAACTTCAGAGTTACACTTGGTCGGTGATGTAGTCTGTTTTACTCCAACTTCAGAGTCACACTTGGTTGGTGATGTGGTCTGTTTTACGCTGACTTCAGAGTTACACTTGGTCGGTGATGTGGTCTGTTTTACTCCAACTTCAGAGTACACTTGGTTGGTGATGTGGTCTGTTTTACGCTGACTTCAGAGTTACACTTGGTCGGTGATGTGGTCTGTTTTACTCCAACTTCAGAGTACACTTGGTTGGTGATGTGGTCTGTTTTACGCTGACTTCAGAGTTACACTTGGTCGGTGATGTGGTCTGTTTTACTCCAACTTCAGAGTACACTTGGTTGGTGATGTGGTCTGTTTTACGCTGACTTCAGAGTTACACTTGGTCGGTGATGTGGTCTGTTTTACGCTGACTTCAGAGTTACACTTGGTCAGTGATGTGGTCTGTTTTACTCCAACTTCAGAGTTACACTATGATGCAGAATCAAACCCATGGCCCCTGGGCCACAGGTGAGCATCTTGTCACCAAGCTACCATGAAGTCCTAAAGTGGTGTGACAGAGGCACCAGCGTTGTGCTGACGGAGAGAACTGAACATATTCTAATGGATCAAGGGGAGTGGCTGGTCGAATGGCCAAAAACTCTGGCTTTTCCTCTAAGAGACCTAGGTTCAAATCCTCGGTAATATGTGGATTTTTTTCTGTTGGGGGAAAAAAGAAATCCTAACCTGCACAGTTTGTGGCGACTGCACTAGCCAGCTGGCCTTAATTCCTCAGACTGAAGACCCCCCCTGCCCTACACTGCAAGATACTATAAGCAGTAGATGACGGACAGACAGACAAGGGGTGAGGATGAGATGCTGGCACTGGATAGGACGCACATTAAGAAAACCCATTAATAGCATAACTAGAAATGCTTTTCTTTGAAACCCACAAGGTCAAGAGAGAGAGAGAGAGAGAGAGAGAGAGAGAGAGAGAGAGAGAGAGAGAGAGAGAGAGAGAGAGCTGAATACATATGGAAGAAAAAAATTGACTTTGGACTGGCTACTTCATCATTTAGAAAACCTTAACTGCAAAATCAAACCAATCATGAAACTGCAAAATTCAACCAATTTGCAGAATCCAACCAATCATGAAGCTGCAAAATTCAACCAATTTGCAGAATCCAACCAATCATGAAGCTGCAAAATCCAACCAATCATGAAGCTGCAGAATCTAACCAATCATTAAAACATCTTCAGGATAGGAGTATTTGGCATGAGGGCTTATTCTGTATTTAAGAATTATAAAAAAAAAGAAGATAATGGTGATGATAATGAGGATGAAGAAGCAGAAAGAGGAGGAGGCGGACGAAACATGGAAGAGATCTTGTCACTCCAACTCATATGGAATGACCTGGTACGGTTGAATAATCAGTTTACTTACATTTCAATGGTAGTTCCCTGCTTTACAATTACTTTTGTCTTGTGTCTGCTCAGCATCTGCTACATGAAACTGAAGAATTGTGGCATATCTTCTGCCAACGAAATTTCAAAGGAAGTAAACCTAGCGGCTCCTGGAGGGAATTTTATATGGTATGTGTCCATTTATATATGTGGGCTTGTAGGAGAGAGGTTGTGATATGATTATTTAGTGAAATTATAGTTGTGAATGGCCAGATTGCTGTGACATGTTTGTATCCGTGTGTATCTACGTTATATTGTGATTGGTGAAGGATTTGGTCTAGGTGAAAGAACAGGGCGCTTATAGAAGTTATGGTGATCAATTGTAGTTTGCATCAAAGCCCGTTTGTAACAATGTGAACTATGTTTTTGATGCTAGTCAGTTGTAGCTTACATTAAATCCGTTCGAAACATTTCGAGCCAACGTAGGCCTTATCAGCCATCTTAGAACTCATGGCTCCATACTTTCAACCCCACTGGATGAAATGAATAGTCATCATCATTCTGGATGGACAAACAACATAACATAAAACAGATTAAATCCACTTTTTAACAGTGTGAAATATGTTTTTAATGTTTGTCAGTTGTAGTTTACATCAAAGCCACTTTGTAACAATGTGAATTATGTTTTTGATGGTGGTCAATTGTAGTTTGCATGAAAGCCATTTTTGTAACAATGTGAATTGTTTTTGATGCTGGTCAGTTGTAGTTTTCATGAAAGCCACTTTGTAACAATGTGCATTATATTGCTTGATGCTGGTCAATTGTAGCTTACATCAGATCCACTTTGTAACAATGTGAAATATGTTATTAATGTTTGTCAGTTGTGGTTTGCATCAAAGCCACCTTGTAAAAATGTGAAATATATTTTTGTTGTTCATTTCAGAGACAGCTTGAAGAAAGGGAACTGAAATATCAAAAACTTAAACAATGCATGTCCTCATCTATTGTTAAGGGACAGACAGGTATTGTTCTTATACACACTTACATAAAGTTTTAGGACATGAATAACAGACTGCCTTCTATCTTGTGTTTGTAAAATCTCACTACACTTTGTAAGTAGAACAAATCTGAAAAATGAAGTACATGATGTCATAATAAATGTGCTTAAAATTAATTAAATTTGTTACAATAGTCACTGCTATGGTCTAACGCTGTTTTGGGGAAGCTGGACAGTACCAATCAAGTATTCATTATAACAAGTGTTGGAAATGTCCACCACGGGCTTCAAGACATAACTGTACATATCTCTTCATATTGTCAAATACCTTCTGCAACCTGTCTGTTGTTTACCAGAAAATCTTGCTATAAATCTTTAGACAATCATCTGTGTGTATCGACTGCCATTTTGAAACACTTGTTCAACCAAAAGAATTCTTTCTTCCATTAATAACACCATTCTGTTTGGAGTGCAAAGAATTACTCCAGCAGACGACAGTCACTCGCTGCATATTACTTCACATTGGACTGTGGAGCACATTTTTTCTGACATTCATTTTTAAAATTTTTTCTACCTATAGAGTGTAGTGAGACGTTACAAACACCCTGTACCATAACCTTCTCTCTGGCTCTATGGATATTGGGTTTTAGTGTGTTGACAATGAAATGTCTTAAACCTGTGGAGGAAATATGACCAAATTAGACTTAATCCCTGCTAATCTCTGTGTGCTGTAGAGTTTAGTTAAGTTGTGTTAAGAACCAACATAACATTCCCATAATGCTCCGTCCTCATCTGCAACCGCCAGCAAAAAGTAGCAGCCTGATTATGTGTCCGTCTGGCCTTTCCTCGGAAATCCTCTGGTCACTCCCTGCAGCACTGTTCTCTCCAAGCCATGATGATCTGTCTGTTCTTCCACACTATACACACTTTCCAAATGGCCCAGACCGCATCTGCCTTATCATGCACCAATAACCCAACAATTGTCCGCAGACCCAGTCAATCTGTCCGCCTGCACAACAGATGCTCTCTATTTTTGATTTGAACTGAAGCCTGCCACTGCGTGAAGCATGCTTGTCTTCACGTTTCTGATCATACCTTGTGAGTCCGTTACAATTACGAGAAAAGAAGGGAGAGAGAGAGAGGAAGACAGAGAAAGAGAGGGAGAGAAAAATAAAGAGAGAAAAAGAGAGAGGGATGCGTTAGTTGCTTTAGTTTAGTTTTGATTAAAAGCTAGGCTAGGCTAATTGGTTTAATTAGTCTAGTTTAGTTTAGCTTAAAAGCTCAGCTAGGCTAGTTAGTTTAGTTTTGTTGTTTCATCATCATCATGCACCATGCTGATAAGCATGAGCTGTCATGTTTCGCCATCTCATACGATCATCAGAGTCATGGATCAGCTCTGTGCTCTTGTCTTGGCCATACCATGTGGCCAGGCCTTCCAGGTATTTATTTCTCTGCCTTCCCATTGTTCTTTTCCCCTCAATCTTGCCACTTGTCACCAAGTTCTCCAATTTATTTCTTCTCATAATGTGTCGAAAAAATTGTGACTGTCTACGTCTAATTTCTCTGATCAGGTTACAGTTTTCATTTGTTTCTTGTAGGACTTGGTCATTGGTTTTTCTGTCTGTCCATGGTATTCTTTGCAGTTTCCTCAGTTGTTAGCTTAAAAGTTAGGCTAAGCTAGTTAGTTTTGTTTAGTCTAGCTTAGGTTAGCTATTTAGTTTGTTAGTTAGTTTAGCTTAACTTAAAAGCTAAGCTAGGTTAATTAGTTAGTTGACACAGGCATACTTCTATATTGCTTGTTTCTGTATTTGATAACTGGTATTATTTGTCTACGTGTCAGGCCGTAAAGCCCAGCTGGTTTATACAGACACAGTGGTTAAACCTCCAAGAGAAGTTCTTCGCAAACAAAAACAGTTTGGTACTGGTAGCCAAGCAATGACAAATTATAGAAAGGTAAAAAGACAGTCAATTTTAGTTTGTCAAGTCCTAAGTTGTTTCTAGTGTTGCCTCTCCTTGACAAAGTGGTAACCCTGCCTGCCTTACACTCCAAAGGTAGTAGGTTCAATTCTGGGCTATGACATTAGGTTCATGAGTGCAGCTTTATCTGTCTTGACAAAAGTTAACTCTGTTATAATGACCTTTATCTGTCTTGACAAAAGTTAACTCTGTTATAATGACCTTTATCTGTCTTTACAAAAGTTAACTCTGTTATAATGACCTTTATCTGTCTTGACAAAAGTTAACTCTGTTATAATGACCTTTATCTGTCTTGACAAAAGTTAACTCTGTTATAATGACCTTTATCTGTCTTTACAAAAGTTAACTCTGTTATAATGACCTTTATCTGTCTTGACAAAAGTTAACTCTGTTATAATGACCTTTATCTGTCTTGACAAAAGTTAACTCTGTTATAATGACCTTTATCTGTCTTTACAAAAGTTAACTCTGTTATAATGACCTTTATCTGTCTTTACAAAAGTTAACTCTGTTATAATGACCTTTATCTGTCTTTACAAAAGTTAGCTCTGTTATAATGACCTTTATCTGTCTTTACAAAAGTTAGCTCTGTTATAATGACCTTTATCTGTCTTTACAAAAGTTAGCTCTGTTATAATGATCTTTATCTGTCTTTACAAAAGTTAACTCTGTTATAATGACCTTTATCTGTCTTTACAAAAGTTAACTCTGTTATAATGACCTTTATCTGTCTTTACAAAAGTTAACTCTGTTATAATGATAGCATTCTCACAACCTAATGTCCAGACTATCTGCTTGTGAGTGCTGTTGTTTAATGCCGTGTGCACAAGGCAAGTAAGGGACCCTTTCTACAAGCACATGATCCATCCATCCATCATGTGCCATGCCAGTAAGCGTGGGTGGTTATGATTTGTCATGTCACTTGATCACTAGAGCCATGGATCAGCTCAGTGTCCCTGTCTCGGCCATGCCGTGTGGCCAAGCCATCCAGGTATTTACTTCTCTGTCTTTTTAAACATGTGAAGTGCATCGAGCAATTGGTGCTAGTCCCATATTTGTATAGACCAATCAACACGCAGCGGGTCATGTGGTCAGTGTATGCCGGCCGCCTTGACTTCCAAAGACATTCCCAGGTGCCCAGGTTAGGCTGGGTCATCCTGGGAGCTCAGATCAATCTTACAGATCCGCTCCAATGCAGATACAGACTGATGACTACCAACCCAGCAGGCTGGCGTCAAGCCACAACGTTACAGCGCCTGTCCAAGTATATGGTGCTAAACACATATTTTTAAGACCAATCGGCACTCAGTGGGTAATGTAGTTGGTATCACTAAAGATGCCTTTACTTCCCAAGACATTTTGTGATGCCTATTTCAGGCTGGAAATGGTCCTCTTCTACTTTTCTGCCTTCATCTGGAATGTTGTTTTAGACATAATTGTCTTGTGTCTGTTTACAGCAGAGCTGCAATATTTGAAACTTTCGATCAACACATCAGACTTCTTCAGGAATTTGTTAGCCAGGTTACCTTCCCGGATGGATAGGGTCGACTTGGAGCTCAGGTCTTCCTCTTCTTCTCCTCCTCCTCCCCCCTCCTCCTCCTCCTTTCATCTGGAGTGTTTTTTTTCAATTGTAATTGTGTTGTGCCTGTTTACTTTAGGCAGACACATCTGACTTCTGCAGGCGTTTGTTTACCGGATGTTTCAAAGGACATTTCACTCTCACTCAGACATTTTTTGTTGTGCCTGTTTATTTGCACCTTTAGACTGACACATCCGACTTCTGCATGCATTTGTTGACCGGGTTAAGCTTCCTGGGTAGCTTAGGTCTATTTAAAAAATTTGAATTGGCATTGACGCAGATGGAACCCATGACCACCGAGCTGGCAGGCAAGCAGGTAGGCATCTAGCTACTATACCACCATGGCAGTGTGCAGAGGATCTACATACCTGGATCTCTTCTCCTTTTCATTGAACCAGTTTGTGGTGAAAGGGGTGAAGAACGCAATTCATAATCCCACACACTGCGTTTGAAACACAGTTGTGGGTGATTTGGCAACAGACCGCCTTGTGCTGGTTTTCATACAATGATATGAGTGGTGGTCATTCAGAAAGCAATGGAAGACTACTGAACATAAACTTGCCAAGAAATCACAAACAGCCAGAAAATGCTGGGCTTGACTTGTAAAGGATATGCAACAAACTGGTTTTCAAGTCTCCATTTGTTTTGTTTACTGTCCAAGGGTCGTCTCATGAGAGTTTACTGGCAATGGGTAGTCCCATGAGAGTTTACTGGCTAAGGGTAGTCCCATGAGAGTTTACTGGCTAAGGGTAGTCCCATGAGAGTTTACTGTCTAAGGATAGTCCCATGAGAGTTTACTGGCTAAGGGTAGTCCCATGAGAGTTTACTGGCTAAGGATAGTCCCATGAGAGTTTACTGGCTAAGGGTAGTCCCATGAGAGTTTACTGGCTAAGGGTAGTCCCATGACAGATTACTGGCTAAGGGTAGTCCCATGAGAGTTTACTGGCTAAGGGTAGTCCCATGACAGTTTACTGGCTAAGGGTAGTCCCATGAGAGTTTACTGGCTAAGGGTAGTCCCATGACAGTTTACTATCTAAGGGTAGTCCCATGACAGTTTACTGGCTAAGGGTAGTCCCATGACAGTTTACTGGCTAAGGGTAGTCCCATGACAGCTTACTGGCTAAGGGTAGTCCCATGACAGTTCAGTTTAGTTAGTTTAGTCGACGGATCAACATCACAGCACACGGGTGTAACCCATAAGTGCTCCGATTTACTCCTAACTCAAGCCTGAGTCCGGAGAATCTCAGCTCAGTGCATGAACTCCGTAGCACCGGCGATGACCCTGAAGTACTGTGGGTAGATTTTAAACTAGAAATTTTGCCCGGGCAGCGCCATTAGGCTACTCTTTTTCGATTTCCAACTGCTAAGGGATATTTTACATGCACAACAATGCACACGGGTGTCCGATCTCACTACCCAGAGACCAGGGGAAATTTTGTTACTAGAAGTCCACGTGAAAAAATCCCGGCCCTCACAGGGGCTTGAACCTGGGACCTCCAGCACTCGAGGTGGACACCATACTTCGAGACCACTCAGCCCCCCCCCCCCCCCCCCCCTGACTATGACAGTTACTGCTGTTATGGTGTGAAGGCTAGGACTTCCCATATTTCAGGTCATGACATAATGAGGTGAAGGGGTGACCAGTTCCCCCGTCCTCATCATCATGCGTCCCAGATAATTCTGAGAAAATTTGAAAATTGCCTGTTACCCATTTTATGAGGAAAACAAAAGTCCAAGCTGGAGCTGTACACATGGGAACAAAGAATCCTGTTTCAACTGCGGGGTGAACCTGGATCACTGTATTGATAAGCAAGCACTCTAACCACTTCCCATATATTACCATGGGCTTATAAGGGGATAACAGTAGTAACCCTGTGAGCTACCAGGCATTAATGAGAGGTGACTAATGAGAGTTAGTGTGGGACTACCCACCTGATCTTGTATTATATCATCATATGGTTAGATATGAGTTCTGCCCATATTCCATAGTTGTGGATTCATGTGGATGATAGACCTCGCTGATGAAGATGCCTTTTTTTAAGGGGTGTCTAGTTGGTCATGTGTCAAAGTTAACTTGTTCCTGCAGTGAGTTTTTTCCTCAGTTAGACATGACAGGTTAAAATCCTGGTCAGTAACTATAGCTTTAAATTAGTACATTGTCAAGTGCATCCTTTAGTCCCTGCTTCTGTCTTCTACTTCTGCGAATGCCAAACAATACATGTTTGTCTATTTATGAATGACCTCATCTTGGAGAAAACTTTAGCTGCAAATCCCCACTAGTCATGAACAAGCTTACCAAGGGCTTGGTGTAATTTGCTGGCGTGCTTCTGCATTCCCCATGGGAGATGAAAGGCCAATGCACTCCCTATGGGAGATGAAAGGCCAATTCACTCCCTATGGGAGATGAAAGGCCAATGCACTTCCTATGGGAGATGAAAGGCCAATGCATTCCCTATGGGAGATGAAAGCAGCAGCAGAATAAGACACTAACCACTATACTACCATAGCATAATGTTGTCAATATTTTATCATTTCATAATTGTCAGTATTTTATCATTTCATAATTGTCAGTATTTCAACATTTCATAATTGTAAATATTTTATCATTTCATAAATGTCAGCATTTTATCATTTCATAATTGTCAGTATTTCATTTCATAATTGTCAATTATTGGTAGCGGTTCTCTCCGCGTCGGTAACTTATGGGGTATGTGGGCCCGTCGCTCAGAAAGTAATGACAAACTACTGAGCGTAATCTTGCCTAGTACATCAACAGCAGCTGAAAAATGCTGATGTTGACTGCAATGTCCTGTAAGAGATATGCAACCCCAAAAAAAAAATATTTGTCAATATTTTATCATTTCATAATTGTCAGTATTTTATCATTTCATAATTGCCAGTATTTTACCATTTTATAATTGCCAATATTTTTCCATTTCATAATTGTTAATATTTTATCATTTCATAATTGTCAATATTTTATCATTTCATAATTTTATCATTTCAAAATTGTCAGTATTTCAACACTTCATAATTGTCAATATTTTATCATTTCATAATTATCAGTATTTTATCATTTCATAATTGTCAGTATGTGATCATTTCATAATTGTCAGTATTTGATCATTTAGTAATTGTCAGTACTTTAGCATGTCATAATTGTCAATACTTAATCATTTAATAATTGTAAATATTTTATCATTTCATTATTGTCAGTATTATATAATTTCATAATTGTCAATATTTTATCATTTCAGTGACCCCTCCCAGTGTGGAAGTTATACACTGACGACCAGATCTTCACACACAACAAAGAATATTCAGTTATGAAAGGCTACAGCCTTCCATGTTTTTTGGAATATTCTTGAACAAATTAGAAAGTTGAATAGAGGCCCTGGTGATGTGGATATACAGAAGAATATGTCGTATTTCAAGGAAACAAAAACAATCAAATACAGAGGTTCCAGAAAAACTGGGAATGAAAAGGGGCATCGCTGGAGCTAAGGAGTTTGTACTTTGTGCAATGCTCGTGGCAGGAGGCTTTCTGATCTGCAAACAGAGACCGAGCCTGGTAGGGTAAAACCTGTTGCAGTGAAGTCTATCCTCTGACCTTTAATCCTTTTCAGAATTGTTGCCATGGCTGTACTATTCTGTTTTAGGACAATGCCTGAATTCTGTGTTGGATGTTTTAGGACAGTGCCTGAATTCTGTGTTGGATGTTTTAGGGGCTGCGCTTCGAGGCTACATTGTTGATATGAAGTAAACACAGGTGTTGTTATGAGGAAATTACTTAGTTGCTGCAAGGTTGTATGGGTCCATGGTACCTTGATGTTTTAGGGGAGCTGTAATTTAAGGCAACATTGTTTCCTTTAGGGATAGCACTTCAGAGGTACTATTTAAACAACTGGAAAACATAAAGTGTAGGACAGCTTGACAAAATTGCAGTTTACAAAAAACAGGATATTGTAATCTTGAACCAGGATATTGTCATCTTGAACCAGGATACTGTCATCTTGAACCAGGATATTGTCATCTTGAACCAGGATATTGTCATCTTGATCCAGGATATTGTCATCTTGAACCTTCATTTTCAAACAATAAAAAGAAACAAACTACAACATAAAAAAAAGATGGAAATGCCACTGAAGTAACTACATTAAGCTATAATGATATTATGAAACCTTGTGAAATAAAAATAAGCAAACAGAATTAAATAAAAAATGTGGTATTTAACTTAGCGGCTTCACATATAAAAAGGGCAAACTCAGTAGTGGTATTTGAGATATAAAGCAGACAGTAAGAAGATATGCAGTCAAGTAGGGTAGGGTAGACATTGTCATGTCTGAGAAGGAGAGAGACTAGAACACTGTGCATTAAAAATGTTGGGAAACTGAGTGGGGAGGAACTTTATTTTCAAAGGGTCACAAATTGGGCATGGAGGCCCATCTTACATTTAGTCCTTCCAGCCACAAATCTTTCGTACATCAGTTATGTATTATCTATTGATTGTGAATTTTACATACACATAGAAAAAACATTGGCAAAAGAGGAGTTGCTAGTGGCAGGGAAGGACAAAGAAGAAAGTGGCAGGAGAATTGGAAATATACAGACTGGAAAGGGAGGAAGAAATATATATGATAGAAAAAGAGTGAACCTTGGAGCACTTCATAGTGGGGTATCCACAGTATGTATGTTTATGTCAGTGTTAATGGGTCATGCTGCATTTAAGATCATGAATAATACTGTGGATATATTGGGTTGTAATAGTGAGGAGTATAACATCAAAGAAATAGACAGAGGACAGAGTGAATGAATAAAAGCAAGTTGCACAAAGTGTATAATAAAACTGCCTTACATATAGGTTATGTAAAGTAGAAGGGCCTTATGATACACAGCTCATCTCCTACTGTTCACTATAAGATAGAGACAATGAGGATAGTTGTTGTAAATTGTCAAATCCAACACAACTGTAGTGCCCATAAACACATTTCCATCAGGACAGCAAGAATGGGTGTTATACTGTGTCAATGGGAGTGTTCATAAGCTGGTCGCTCCTGATTTACGTATACTAGACAGCATACCAAGAATGATTGTTAAATAGTGGTTCATTGAAATGTACACATCAACAACTGCGAGATAAGATGCTGGAGAAGAGTTGCCAACTTAAGAATCCGAGACAGAGGAAGAAATGATGTTTATCAGACAGACAGTGGAATCAACACCTTGTGCCACATTGATTGAAAGGCAGAAGATCAAATGGTTTGGCCACCTTGTTAGACTGCAACACCATCAACTACCAGCACTGGCAATACATCAAAGAAGATCTGCTCCTTCTGGTTATATTGTTGTAATAGAGACAGTACATCGAGGCTATATTGTTGTAATGATGACAGTACTTCAAGGCTACATTGTTGTAATTGAGAAATTTCCTGAACACTACATTAGTGTAATGGGACCTGTGCTTCAAGACTACATTTTTATAAAGAGGGCAATAGTTCAAGGCTGATTGTTGTTGTGAATACAGTACTTCAAGGCCACATTGTTGTAATAGAGACGGTACTTCAAGACTACATTGTTGCTATGCAGACAGTGCTTCAAGACAACATTGTAATTATGAAGGCAGTACTTCAAGACTTTGCTGTTTTTATGAGGGCAGTACTTCTATATTTAAAATGTTAATTAACTAAACTAATAATTTATGCTACATACAATAGATGTAATACCACTCTAATGTAACAGATAAAATTCAAATATTTGTTTTATAAATCCTTATATTTCACTAAATTATATTTGATGTGAGTTTGTAAACTAGTTTTGTCATATTCCATTTGTTTACATTCTCTTTTTATCTTCTTACCTTCGACCAAGTCACAGTAACTAGTACTTCTCATGTTTTCATGAGTTTATTTTCTAAACCTGCTGTACCTTTCTGAAAGAATTACCTTCTTGTTGAAACATAATCTGTATATGTTAGGATTGAAGTGTTAGTAATAATATTGTTTTCTCCCTTTAAGTAAACTTCTACCATGCACAGTTAATTAATTTAAGATTAACTGAGGCATTAAGTTTTGGTGTCATTTATTATTTATTTATTTTTTATTAATTTTGGCATTTGAGAACGGAGAACGTAAGGGAGTGTCCTGAGTGACTCAACTCAACTCTGTCATTGATTAAATTTTACAGCTGTTGGATTTTGCCCATATTAATGTTTATGTTATTTTTGTATGTTTTTTCCTCATTTTGACGTTTATTTATTCTAAGATGGCATCTTGGTGTTTGCATAATTTATCAACTAGTTTTGTGTATGCATTCAGATTCCTTATATGTAATTATTTACCCGCTAGGGATATATTATTGTCAGCTCACTTGTTTGTTATGCTATGAAAATAGATGTCTTGAGTGTAATATCCTTTTAGTTGTGATGGCTGTTTGCTGAAAGCAATCGGTGTTAATATTTTGCTTTAATTTTATTTATTTTCTGATTGTGGTTGAGGTTGGAAATGCTGGTGATAGTATTTTGTTTTACATATATTTATTTCAATACATTCCATTAGTCTTATCTTTCTTTGCTGCTTATTTCCAGCAGAGTGTAGAGGGAAGTACATGCTGTATTGTCAGCTTGTTTTATCTTATAATCAATGTTTCCCCAAAACTGCATTAGTGTGCGTCAGCGCACACATTTTCTAGCCGTTGATAAACATATTTTTGGCTCAATGTTCAAGCAGGTATCTTCTTTGTGAATGGCTGTGAGTTTCCTCATTTATTACTTGTCATTTTTTGGGGGGAGCTAGGATTGCTCTGCCATACTTGGTGTCATGATTTTAGATACTAATTTTAAGTGAATGTAATGTTATTGTTGTCAGTTTTTTTTAAATTACCCTGTAACGTAAGTAGATTTAATTTTCTCTCTCTCTCTCTCTTTCTCTCTCTCTCCCCTCCCTTCCATTTTCAGTTTATCATTTTTCCTTTTCACTCCTTTCTCTTTATATTTCCTCAATTCCTTTCCCCCTCCCTTTGCTCTTCTCCTTCCGTACACACAAGTTTTATTCTTCCCCCCCCCCCTCAATTTATTTGTTCTGTCACATTTACTTTAATCCTCTGTAGACTTATTTTGTCACATTTACTCTTGCATGCTTATTCTGTCACATTCACTTCAATCCTCTATATACTTATTCTATCACATTTACTATTTACTATTCTACTATTTACATCTACTATTTACTATATAAAATGTGACTAGAAACACCACAATTTGACAACAGATAACACAGTTTGACTACAGATACACAGTGTGACAACAGATAACACAGTGTGACAACAGATAACAGTGTGATAACAGATAACACTGACAACCGATAACAGTGTGACAATAGATAACACAGTGTGACAACTGATAACACAGTGTGACAACAGATAACACAGTGTGACAACAGATAACACAGTGTGACAACTGATAAATCAGTGTGACAACTGATAACACAGTGACAACAGATAACACTGACAACTGATAACAGTGTGACAACAGATAACACAGTGTGACTACAACACATATACAACAAATTCTACAAAATGTTTTTAACCTCTGGAAATGACATCATGTTTTCTTCCCACATCATGTGTGTCAAATATTTGTTTTCTTCCCACATCATGTATGTCAAATATTTGTTTTCGTAATTTAAATCAATGCCTAGTTATTATTTACTTGGTTAATTGTAATTCATTTTTAAAATGCATTCTACATAATTTGTAGCCACTTAATTGCTGATTTTTACATGTTGAAAGCACTCATTTTTAAATGTTTATAGTAGTTCAGTTGTTTCTTGCTTGGTTGTCAGTTAATGCTTTCCTTGTTTTAATATTCTAAAGTCACATAATTAGTCGCCATTTTGACAGTACACTAAGGCTGTTACTCTTAGAGTGGTTGCTGCATAATTCTCTTGATTTTTTAAAAATAACTACAGGTAATTGAGCAAGTTTATCATCTTTTATTTTTCAGTGACAGATTAAGTGCTTGATTATATTTTATGTTTGTATGCTTTTCTCAACATCTATGGTTGAACATTTCACACCACCCCTGTGGTGAAGAGTAGAACATTTCACACCATCCCTGTGGTGAAGTGTAGAACATTTCACACCATCCCTGTGGTGAAGAGTAGAACATTTCACACCATCCCTGTGGTGAAGAGTAGAACATTTCACACCATCCCTGTGGTGAAGAGTAGAACATTTCACACCATCCCTGTGGTGAAGAACATTTCACACCATCCCTGTGGTGAAGAGTAGAACATTTCACACCATCCCCTGTGGTCAAGGGTAGAACATTCACTTACTGTAGTGAAAGTTTAGGCTATGGAGCTCTGTGTGGCCTCTCATAGGGCTTGGTCCAGGCTGTAAGGACACTGTGTGTAATTGTGGCACATTAATACAATATAGTGAGGTGCCTGCAATACTCCTGGAGCAGAAGAGTGGAGACTGATCAAAGGCCTTGAAACTACATGTATATTAACAACACGTTTGTGTGTGAGGAGGTCAGCATGGCAGAATGGATAAGAACGTGTGTTCTTAAACATTCGGTGTGCTGATGCCGAGGTAAGTGGTTCAACGCCTAGACCGGACAGTTGGACTAAAATGTTGACTTATCGTCCTTGATTTGGGGATGTAAATTACAAGTACCTCTAAAGTCGGAGTGGGTTCATCTGATGGTGAGGGACACTGGTAACAGGAAAAGCTGATCCACATGCAAAATTAAGTCCGGTACTTCAGGGATTCCATAATGTAGCTGTGCTAGTGAGGCTTCAGGGATTCCATAATGTAGCTGTGCTAGTGAGGCTTTGGGGATTCCATAATGTAGCTGTGCTACTGGCCCTGTGAGGTATTGATGATCAAAATGGTTTAATCATTTTCAAATCAGACATTCAAAGATCGGCAAGGCTGGCAGTTTAACACACTTAAACATTCTCTTATGACCATTGTGTAGTGCTCTTATGACCTTCATTTGCACTTAAATTTTGATTTCTCCATCTTGACTTGGGGACGTAAATTACAAGTAACTCAGAAGTCGGAGTGGGTTGGCCTAATGGCAAAGGACACTGGTAATAGAGACAGCTAATCCTCATGCAAAATTAGTTCACTGTACTCACCAGTAGTAGCAACTATATAGCACATACATAACATATATAGCTATATAGCACATCCATGCACTACACTTGAGTTAAGCGAGTGAACTTGCCGCCCCCCCCCCCCCCCCCCCCCCCCCCCCCCCCCCCCCCCCCCGAAAATCAAACATTGTTTTTTGTTTCATAACTGATACATTATTTGGTGGAAGTAAATCAAACATTGTTTTTTTTCCACATCTGAAACACTTATTTGGTGGAAGTTTTATTGTTATTATTTACTTTCTTTGGTTGTTGTATTGAAATGTATCCATGTTTTTCATCATGAGATTTAAACATGTATGGCTGTGCTATGACATGTAATACTCTTGTTTCAAAGATATGTGCCTTTCTGTTAAGTCATGCTACCCAATGATGAGAAAAGAACAGCCTGGTGCCATGGAGTATGTTGAAGTCTACATATGAACTGAAGTTGTAATCGGTGTTTGAGCATGTCAGCCTACTCCTGCATAATCTTCTAATGCTTGCATTCCTTGTGTCTGATGTAACTTAGACACACCAGCTGAGTTGAAAAACGTTGCGGTAATGAGAAAAGCTGGAGACAGATTATAAACTTTGTAAGGGAGATAGGTGTGTTTAGTTTATAAGGGAGATAGGTGTGTTTAGTTTATAAGGGAGATAAGTGCATTTAGTTTATAAGGGAGATGTGTGTTTAGTTTATAAGGGAGATAGGTGCGTTTAGTTTATAAGGGAGATAAGTGCGTTTAGTTTATAAGGGAGATAGGCCATAAATTCAGGACTTTTGTTTTGGCAGTAAGCTTCCTGTTCTCTCTTTTTCTCTCTTTCCTTCTATTTTCTGACTTCTCTCTCTCCTCCCCACACCCACGCACAAGCCTCCCCCCCACACACACACGCACGCACGCATGCACACACACACACATACACACACACAACCCAGGGAGGCTGTGTGTGACACTCCCAGCAGACACTTGGCCATTCTGTGAATAGAGACTGAGCCACAGGATATAAAACCCAGTGCAATGAAGCCGATCCTGTGACCCTTGAACTTTAACCCTAGACAAGAGATGCATGCAGCTGTTGCCCTTGAACTTGAACCCCAGACAAGAGACACACATGCAGCTGTTAGCTTGTGCACTGGGATATTTATAGTGAACATTGTTTTTGAATAACGAAGACACAAACAATAGATTGCACAATTGACTGCCTGATATATTTCACTGCATCTCGTCAGGTACATACTGCAGAATTCAAACAACATAAAGTAAAATAACTAGACACATCTTTTAAGCTGAAATATACACATGTTCGTACAGTAATGTCAATTGTCTACCACGGTAATTTTAATTCAACAATTGACATTACTGTGCGAACGTGTATATTTAAGCTTGAAGAATATATCTAGTTATTTTACTTTAAGTTGTGTGAATTCTGCAGTATGTACCTATCGAGATGCAGCAAAATATGCCAGGCAATAAATTGTGCATTCCATTGTTTTTGTCTTCGTTATTAAAAATCACCATGGGAAAACATTGTTTTTTAACAAAAGTATCTGTATAGAAGATGCAAAGAAAATCATGGACAGACAGAAAAACCAATGACCAAGTCCTGAAAGGAGCAAATCTTCTTCTTCTTCGTTCATCCGGAGTTTTTTTCCGGACGTGATTGCGTTGTGCCTGTTTACAGCAGAGCTGCGTTCTTGCGCCGTTAGGCCGACACATCCGACTTCTGCGGGCATTTGTTGACCGGGTTAACCTTCCCGGGGAAAGGAGCAAATGAAAGCCGTAAACTGATTATAGAAATTAGACGGAGACAGTCACAATTTTTTGGCCACGTTATGTGAAGAAATAAGTTGCAGAATTTGGTGATAACTGGCAAGATCAAGGGGAAGAGAGCATGGGGAAGGCAGACAAGTAAATACCTGGATGGCTTGGTCACGTGGTATGGTCGAGACAAGAACACTGAGCTGATCCATGACTCTGGTGATCGTGTGAGATGGCGAAACATGACCTCCCACGCTTATCGGCATGGCACATGATGAATGAATCTGTATAGAAAAGAAATGATGGTGGCATGGAGGAATATCAACAGCAGAGATGATCCAGAACACCAAAGACCGAGATCTGTGGCAGACATGAACACCTATGCCAGCTGGTAGGGCAATTGTTGATGATGATGATCTGTATAGAAAATTGAACTCAAAAGGTTTGAAATAATATAAAAGTCATTAATACATTTTTATGTGCACATAAAAAGGATTAAAAAATAATTCAGAATGCATAACATGAATATTGAAATTAATCATCATCTCATCTTGTTCCTCTTTAACCTTGCCGCGTCAAGGTTAAGCATAAACAGCGGTAGAGTGCCCATTTATTGGCTTCATATGAATTTGAAAATCATAAGAAGAAAAACTGCACTGTAGAAATGGAAAGAATGATATACCTTTCATGACTGGGTGACATGCAGAGATACACATCTCACAATGTCAAATAAAAACACATTTCTTCTTTATGCCTGTTCTGTCTTTCAATGCCAGGATAAACAGAGACACCAGGAGCCAGCTTTTGTGTGTGCTTCTTATATGGTGGCATAAGCTCTTTCTCTGCTTCTGTTGTGACTGAGTGCAAGTGAACTTGTTGTATAACAGGAAAGGATTGGAAGAATGATATACCTTTTGTGATTGTTTGAAATGCTAAAATACACATCATCTAATAATAATCAAACTATGTGAAATAAAAACGAACTCTTCTCTGTATCCCGGTTTTGTCTTCGAGTGCCAAGTTAAAAAGAAACATCTGGATTAAATTTGTGTGTGCTTCTTACATGGTGATATTCACTGCCTCAGATAATCCATGAATTCATGATTAGCTGGAGCAATCTCTTGCTCTCTTTCCATTGTGTCAAAGTGCTGTCATATGATCAGACCATCTGACACGATGTTTTTCAAATATAATTTAACATTGGTGCTGTGCTCGCATTTGTTATATATCCACATTTTAACTGAATTGTGCTTCTTTTATGGTGATATTCACTGCCCCAGATAATCCATGAATTCATGGTTGGCTGGAGCAATTTCTTGCTCTCTTTTCCATTATGTCAGAGTGCTGGGAATCCTGTTACATGACCAGAACATCCGACATGATGTTTTTAAAATGTAATTTAACAATGTTGCTGTGCTCACAGATGTCATATATCCATATTTTAACTGACTATGCTTGTACAGGATATCATTTACTATGTTGAACAACCAAAGCATGGTTTACCATAACAGTTGTAGATAACTATAACATTCTTGGATAAGATACTCCAAGACTGATCACTGAATCATGACAATCATCTCGAGTATAAGAGCACCTAAAGATATTATATGTTTCATTTTTGAGCATATGCATTTTATTTTTGGGTGGGGGAAATTTTTATCACATGTTTGCATATGTTAAGCTAATATGTGCTGTCTATTTCATTCTAAATGGTTTTATTTGTTGTGAAAAACACCATGGTGAATTGTTTAAAATATATTGTCATCTGATTTGTTGTCCAGTGTTACATATTTTTAAGACATTTGTATTTAATGTATGTGAATGTTGGTCTGTTTGTCTTGTCTGTTGTCTAACCTTTGGTGGAGGATGTCTTCTTTTCTAATTTACACTTGAAATTCTATTCTCTCTCTAGAGTGAAGTAATAATGATGGAGATCAGAGACAGGCCAGGGATACGAGTTGGAAGTTATAATATACACAGTCTTTGCTATGCCGATGTCAATTTTCATAGCTGAAAATGCAGAAGATGAATGTTAGCTGAAAAACATCTCATGGCTGCAGAAATGTGGTTTCTGAGGAAAATGCAAAGAATACCATGAACAGATAGAAAAACCAATGACCAAGTAATACAGGAGACAAATGAAAATCGTAAATTGCTTAGGGAAATTAAGATGTAGACAGTCAACATTTTTTGGACATGTTATGAGAAGAAATGGATTGGAGAACTTATTGACAACTGGCAAGATCGAAGGGAACAGACCAAGAGGAAGACAGGGAGGAAAATACCTGGATGGCTTGGCCACATGGCATGGACGAGACAGGAACACTGAGCTGATCCACGACTCTGGTGATCGAGTGAAATGGCGAGTCATGACCGCCCACGCTTTCCGGCATGGCACATGATTGATTGATTGAGTTCTAGAGAGTGCAAAAAATGGACTTTCCTTGAATCTCAAGAAAACAAACAATAATTAATGCAAAGAAGAAAGATAACACAAAAATATGATATACCAATAGAAAGCCATGTCGATGTGATCTGTCTATAGCTAACCATTGTAGAATACCCCGGCCATATCTGGGTCTTCAAGTTCATAGTTAACCATTGTAGAATACCCCAGCCATATCTGGGTCTTCATGTCCATAGTTAACCATTGTAGAATACTCCAGCCATATCTGGGTCTTCATGTCCATAGCTAACCATTGTAGAATACCCCAGCCATATCTGGGTCTTCATGTCCATAGTTAACCATTGTAGAATACCCCAGCCATATCTGGGTCTTCATGTCCATAGCTAACCATTGTAGAATACTCCAGCCATATTTGGGTCTTCATGTCCATAGCTAACCATTGTAGAATACTCCAGCCATATCTGGGTCTTCATGTCCATAGTTAACCATTGTAGAATACTCCAGCCATATCTGGGTCTTCATGTCCATAGTTAACCATTGTAGAATACTCCAGCCATATCTGGGTCTTCATGTCCATAGTTAACCATTGTAGAATACTCCAGCCATATCTGGGTCTTCATGTCCATAGTTAACCATTGTAGAATACTCCAGCCATATCTGGGTCTTCATGTCCATAGTTAACCATTGTAGAATACTCCAGCCATATCTGGGTCTTCATGTCCATAGTTAACCATTGTAGAATACCCCAGCCATATCTGTCTCCACAGCTTCTATGTCATGTCTCTACAGCTCCTATGTTGTGTCTCCACAGCTGCACTGTCATGTCTCCACAGTATCTCTGTAATATCTCCACAGCTCCCCTGCCATGTCTCCACAGCTGCACAGTCGAGTCTCCACAGCTCCTCTGTCATGTCTCCACAGCTCCTCTGTCATGTCTCCACAGCTCTTCTGTCATGTCTCCACAGCTCCTTTGTTATGTCTCCACAGCTCCCCTGTCGTTTCCACAGCTTCTCTGTCATGTCTCCGCGACTCCTATGTCATGTCTCCGCGACTCCTCTGTCATGTCTCCACGGCTCCTCTGTCATGTCTCCACAGCTCCTCTGTCATGTCTCCACAGCTCCTCTGTCATGTCTCCACAGCTCCTCTGTCATGTCTCCACAGCCCCTCTGTCATGTCTCCACGGCTCCTCTGTCATGTCTCCACAGCTCCTCTGTCATGTCTCCACAACTCCTCTGTCATGTCTCCACAGCTCCTCTGTCATGTCTCCACAGCTCTTCTGTCATGTCTCCACAGCTCCTTTGTTATGTCTCCACAGCTCCCCTGTCGTTTCCACAGCTTCTCTGTCATGTCTCCGCGACTCCTATGTCATGTCTCCGCGACTCCTCTGTCATGTCTCCACAACTCCTCTGTCATGTCTCCACAGCTCCTCTGTCGTACCCCCACAGCTCCTCTGTCGTACCCCCACAGCTCCTCTGTCATGTCTCCACAGCTCCTCTGTCATGTCTCCACAGTTTCTATGTCGTGCCTCCACATCTTCTCAGTCGTGTGTCCACCTTACTGAGATATAATGGTTTGCATGTTCCAATGACCCTAAAAGCTATCTACAAAAGCGCAGCTACTGACAGTGTCTCCCGTGACAGACAGGTCAAGGGGTAGGAATCAGGCAATGAGAAACACAAACCTGCTGCCTTGTGGGTACAATGAATGAATCACCAAAACATGAGTAGAATCGAGCAGCTTCACTAGAACATGATCACAACTAACAAAATGGACGTTGTAGTTAAAACTTTCGTCAGCACAACCAGAAACACACACCGCCACAACTACATGAAAATATGTCTGTCTGTCTTCCTGTCCGTCCATCTCTCATTCCGTCGGTCTATCTGTGTGCGTGCGTGTGTGTGGTGTTTTTTTGTTTTTTTTTTGTTTTGTTTCATGAAATAAAAGCCGGATATACTGAGCTTGACGAAACAGTGCAGTGCAATTCAATTTATGATGTCACAAGATGTCAATAACACAGAACTGGTGTGATCAGTTGCTATACGCAGGTGGGGATGTTTAACTGGAGATCAGAACATCTGCGGACCTATCAGGAGTGAAATAACGATCCTCACTAACCACTAGGATGTTCATATTTATTTGGTTTCTTGTCATTTCGTAACTCTGTAAACTTCTTTGTATTTTTTAAATTTTAAAATAGCTTAGAAGTATGGTGTTGCTTATTCCTAATCTGAAATGTGTCGAATTCGAATTCAGTTGTGGACAAGGTTTTAAGGGCAATTTTATCAGAGAAACGCGACCACTGACACGGGACATTCAAATACGATAGGGGTGGCTTTGTCACCAATATTATTTTCACTGACCATTGACTGGGTTATGAAGACAACAACGAATACTGCCGCCAGAAATGGAATTCAGTGGACAATGATACTGAGAGTAAACCAAGCAAATAGCAACCCGATCTCCTGTGGTGAAACCCCTCGTCAAGAGGCGGAATCATACAACTATTTGAGAAGCGATGTGGACAGAAATGGGCGGGGGGGGGGGGGGAACAGGTAGAGATATTACAATAATGGGGAACAGGTAGAGATATTACAATAATGGGGGAACAGGTAGAGATATTACAATAATGGGGGAACATCTAGCGATATTACAATAATGGGGTAACAAGTGGAGATATTACAATAATGGGGGAACAGGTTGAGATATTACAATAATGAGGGAACAGGTAGAAATTTTACAATAATGGGGGAACAGGTAAAAATATTACATTAATGGGGGAACAGGTAGAGATATTACAGTAATGGGGGAACAGGTACAGATGTTAAAATAAGAATACAAATATCAATATTGGCTTTAATAGCACTAGGAAATGTGTGGAGATCAAAGAAAGTTAAACTTTGCATCAAACGCAGAATTATTAACTTCAATGCTAAATCAGTACTACTATAAATAAAAGAATTACAAGTAAACTGCAAACTTTCATTAACTGGTGTCTACGCAGAATAGTGAGAATAACATGGTATGACAGAATCACCAATGTAGAGCTCATTGAGACAACTAAACAATTCCCACTAGACCAAGAATCGAGACTAAGACACGCGCTGGATAAGGAACACACTGAGAAAATCTGAGGACAGTATAACTAGACACTCTCTTGTCTGGAATCCACACGGCAAATGAAATAGCGGGAGACAAACAAAAACAAACACGGACGCACGCACGCACGCGCGCACACACACACACACACACACACGGAGAAGAGAATTACAGACAGAAATGATTAATATTGGGAGGAAATGGAGGGAGCGGCAGGAGATAGCAAAAGAAAGCACGGCTTGGCGTGGTTTGGTTGAGGTTCTATTCCCCAGTGGGGTGGGGAGACAGAAGAAGAGGACACGGAACAAGGCAGGGTAGAACTAGACTGCAACGGGTGGCAGTTACTGCAGGGTTTGTGTAATGAATGTGGGGGTTTTTAAAAATATTGCCGTTCCAAGTTTTGGATTTACCGTTTTATGTTGCATGAACTCCACAGACGTTGAATACAAAACTTGGAACGGCAATATTTTCAAAAACCCCACAGTCATTAAAAATACACCCTAGATTAGGTTAGTGGGACTTGTACTTATCTTTTAGCTGATTAAGTGTCGTGGGATGATTAACCGTCTTAAGCGACTTTCCGTATCTGCCGTGGGCTTATATAATCTCCGAAGTATTATCATTGCGTTATTATACAGCATGACTGCTACCATATCAACAACTTTTAATTAATTAATATCTGTGAAACACCCCTACTTTCCATTTTCCGCTATCCATTTTTTTGTTTTATCCATAACCTACTTTTTGTCTGGCACACACAATCAGTTAATGGGCGTGGTACTTGCTGTACATACTTCGACACGCTTTTCCCCTTCCGCCTGTCACCTTTCAATGGACCATAGGCGCCCCCCCCCCCCCCAAACCAACTCACACAAAGCCCGTTATGGACTTGTTCATTATTTGGTGGACTGACAGCTAATATTTCATCGGGATGAGATCTCCAGTCTCATGCCATCTCTCCTTAGTCACCGTTTACGATTTTCATGGTAGGTGACAACAACAACAACAACAAAATTATTTTTAAAGGGTTAAGAATTGGGCACGCAGGCCCGTCTAACATTCTGCCCTTTTATCACTCTCTTTCATACATCATACCATTCACACATCATTCAAGGCTAACTGAAAACAGCAACAATATAAAAGATATGCATTATAAAGGCATGTGGAAAATGACAAATCAATACTACACGACTCAGTAATAGTAATAACTGGTGTGGCACTCGTTATTAGCTATGTGGAATATACTGGCCTACCAAAAGGGGATTGGTAGCCTGTTCTATTCTTATGGGCCACAGTCACACAAGCCGGGGGAGGGGGGGGGGCGAAGGGGTTACGTATGAAATTGGTAATCCCGCATACCGCGTTCGAAACATAGCTGCGGGCGATTTGGAAGCAGACCGCCTTGCGTTGGTTTCCCATACAAGGGTATGAGTGCTGATCGTTCAGTGAGCAATGGCAAACTACTAACGTAAACTTGCCCAGGAACCACAAACAACTAAAGAATGCTGGGGTTGGCTGACACGTCCTGTAAAGGATATGCAAATAACACAGGGGGGACTTTAACATATATTTAGGATCATACGGTCCTTGCTTCCTGTCTTGACTCGCGTAAAATAACATGTGATTTATGACACACCCGACAGTGCAAAAACAACATAACAACAGTTCGCGTTCAAATCAAAATACTGGTGTAATCATTTATCATATCACATTGTTTTACTGCAGTCAGTATCACTTTCACAGATAATCTATTACACGGCATACACTTTTCATGTTTAATGGTAACTCCGATGTTAACTAAATAAAATATGAATGGGAGCCGTACGTACCTCAACCTCTGTGAGGATGCCATACAGCTACTAATAATAAAGTTAAAGGTGTAGTTATTAATCACACCACAGACAGCTTCACACCATTATCACTTTCACAGATAATCAATTACATTGTGTTAAACTTTTACAGTAAAACTAAACAAATTAAACAAACTGGAGCTCTCCGTGCTGAAGTGGTCAAGCCGCCCGCCGCTCGTTCCGAAAATTGTGGGTTCGATTCCGGACAACGTCTTTCGGTTCACGAGTGCATTTTTCTCGGAGACTCCTGTGGGTCGTCGCTGGAGCTACGGAGTTAGTGTTTTGTGCGACGCTTTCAGCAGGCCGGCCTACCGAAAGAGACCGAGCCATATGGGATTAAACCCTGGGCAATGAAGACGATCCTCTCGACTTTTAAGACTTTTTGAGCAGTACCTCAATTTCTATGAGCAGTACCCTCTACTTTTACAAACACGGACTTAACGAGTTTAAGCTTTACATCCATTAACTTGGTATCCAGTGAGTTCACAGTTCTCCGTGCTGCATGCAATTTATAATTCTGCTGCTACAATTCCAGTCCCATGACCCCATGCATCGTTGGTTCATGTCCATGACCTAATTTACCCGACAGCTCTCTGTGTAGTGGGCTTACAGGTCCTTCTGTGTAAGTGGGTGTGTGAATGTTTATTATGTTTGTGTGTGATTTGTATGGGGCTATTATGTGTGTGAAGGGGTGTGTGTGTGTGTGGTTTGCTTTATGTATGAATGAGGATATGTGGACATTAGGGGTGGGGGGGGGTGGGTGGGGAGAGAGCGAGAGAGAGAGAGAGCGAGCGAGAGAGAGAGAGAGAGAGAGAGAGAGAGAGAGAGAGTGTACGAGGGTAAGTTAATAAGTAAGTCACAAATGGCTGTAGAAAAATACTAAATATGATAACAACTTGAAACAAGTTTATTTTTATACATACATTGTCCCTTTATTTTTGAACATAATATCCACCAACAGTGATGCACTTATCCCATCGTTTTATCAGTCCTCCCAAACCGGCTGCATAGAACTGCGTGCTTTGTTTTCATTTACCGGCCATGTCACAGAACTGTGTGACTTACTTATTGACTCGCCCACGTAACTTTTTTCTACCCAGCTATGCACCGCTTTACGGGACAAACATTTGTCAGCATAAACACTGACAACTCACCTTGGTGGGAGACATTTCGCGAATGACGCCGATATTGAATGTGAAGTGAAAACGTGGTTTAGAAAACAGAGCACGCAGTTCTATGCAGCCGGTTTGGGAGGACTGATAAAACGATGGGATAAGTGCATCAATGTTGGTGGAAATTATGTTGAGAGATAAAGGGACAATGTATGTATAAAAATAAACTGGTTTCAAGCTGTTACCATATTTAGTTATTTTTCTACAGCCGTTTGTGACTTACTTATTAACTTACCCTCGTATGTACGAGTAAATGTATGATTGTGTGTTTGTGATAGTGAGTGGGTATATATGTACGCGAAAGAGTGTGTATTTGTGAGTTATTGAGTGAGTGTATAACTTTGGAGTTTGTGTAAATGATGTAAGTATGTAGGTATGCATGAATGTGTTTATACACGTGTGTCTATGTGGCGTGTATGCGTGCGTGCCTGTCTGTCTCATAACATGATAATATGAATTGTTTGGGTTCCAAACATTCATTTGACAATGTTGTTTTCTATTTGAATGTAAATGCACAATAGATAATTGATGTAAGAAAGATGAGTGGTTGGAAGGGCCGAATGTAAGACGGACCTATGTGCCTACTTTGTGATCCTTTGAATTTAAATTTCGTTCGTTCAAGGTTCGTTCTTTCGTTCCGCGCTGCTTGCCATTTACACTTCTGCTGCTACAATTCCAGTTCCTTGACCCCATACAACGTTGGGTCATGTCCATGACCTTCTCATCAACACGGCAGCTCTCTGGGTAGTGAGCTTACAAGTCCTCCATGGTAATTGTCAATCTCACGTCTGTTACAACATCTCACGTCTGTTACAACATCTCACGTCTGTTACAACATCCCACGTCTGTTACAACAGCCCACGTCTGTTACAACATCTCACGTCTGTTACAACATCTCACGTCTGTTACAACATCTCACGTCTGTTACAACATCTCACGTCTGTAACAACATCTCATGTCTGTTACAATATCTCACGTCTGCTACATCTTACATCTGTTACAACATCTCACGTCTGTTACAACATCTCACGTCTGCTACATCTCATGTCAGTTACAACATCTCACGTCTGTTGAATCTCACGTCTGTTACAACATCTCACGTCTGCTACATCTCACGTCTGCTACATCTCACGTCTGTTACAACATCTCACGTCTGTTACAACATCTCACGTCTGTTACAACATCTCACGTCTGTTACAACATCTCACGTCTGTTACAACATCTCACGTCTGTTACAACATCTCACGTCTGTTACAACATCTCACGTCTGTTACAACATCTCACGTCTGTTACAACATCTCACGTCTGTTACAACATCTCACGTCTGTTACAACATCTCACGTCTGCTACATCTCACGTCAGTTACAACATCTCACGTCTGTTGAATCTCACGTCTGTTACAACATCTCACGTCTGCTACATCTCACGTCTGTTAAATCTCACGTCTGTTACAACATCTCACGTCTGTTACAACATCTCACGTCTGTTGAATCTCACGTCTGTTACAACATCTCACGTCTGCTACATCTCACGTCTGTTAAATCTCACGTCTGTTACAACATCTCACGTCTGTTACAACATCTCACGTCTGTTAAATCTCACGTCTGTTACAACATCTCACGTCTGTTACAACATCTCACGTCTGTTACAACATTTCACGTCTGTTACAACATCTCACGTCTGTTACAACATCTCACGTCTGTTACAACATCTCACGTCTGCTACATCTCACGTCTGTTACAACATCTCACGTCTGTTACAACATGTCACGTCTGTTACAACATGTCACGTCTGTTACATCTTACATCTGTTACAACAACGCCAGTCCCTTGACTTTCTAAAAGGCAGGATTGTGTCATTGACATTACTGTATTTCCCTTCAACCCGACCACTATTTGGTAGTGGGTCAGATGCCGAGTCTTCCCTGATAAGTTCGTCACTGATCAGTTGCATAGCTGAAACACCTCTGTAAGACTTGCATCGACGTTTAAGTTGTCTGAACCATAACAACTTCTAACAGATGCATGACATTTCATATAATGTGGGACTATCATCCCATATTACCAGAAAGTAAGATTTCATATAACAGAAGTATGGGATTTCATGTAATGAGAAACTGTGATTTCATATAACTAGGAAGAAAGGTTTCGTGTGACAGAGATGGAGATTTCGTGTAACGAGCAAATAAGCCTGTATATAACAAGTTCACGTGGTTATATATAGTAAATAAGTAAAATTTCACACTTCAGCTATATGATTTTTCATATAAGAAGAATATGAAATATCTACTACCAAGACGAAATTTCATATCACTTCACTTTCAATAATGGTTAAATTATCATCATCACCATCGCCATCATCACCATGTCTCGAGGTATTCTGGCACTTTCTATGAACGCAGTCTGGAAAACATATAATTTGTTTAACGTACAAAAAGATAGCAGCGTCTGCGAAATAAAGAAGCAGCGACGTAATCACAACGGAAATCGTGAAAGTCCATAGTGTGTCTTCGTTCATGCTAATGACACCAGCTTCACACAGAATCCCAAATAAATGTACGAACGTTAAAACAAAATGAACATCCATGGCGATAGTTCCAAACACGTGAGATGTTTTATCTGAATTTGTTGTGGGATTCCTTCTCGGAACATTTGAAGTCTTTTTCAAAAAGTGACGACTGTAAAGAAATATGAATAGAATGTCTGTGAGGGAGGCGAGGATGAAGAGAATAATACTGTAAATTCTGTATTTCTGGATCGTTGTCTGGCAGGAGGAGATTTGATCTGTGAAAGTCTGGTTGAGGTTTCTTGTGTGGCTAAGGCCTTCAAGCTGAAGGTGATCACAGGATTGGCAGCTGGTTGAGCCGTCACTGTTGTTGATGTGTAGATAGTATCCGTGTCCACACATGTTCGTGTCTTGTGTCGCTGAAAGGAAAGATGTTAAAATCATATTTTTAAAAAAAATTATAAACTTATCTCACACATCAGAAAGAGGCAGTCGTCATTCTATGGCCAGTTCATGAGAAGAGACATAGTAGAACATCTTTGTGACAACTGGACAAATTTATGGAAGCAGAGATAGAAGACATCGAGAAAAAATCCTTAACATGGCACTGAAAGGTGTCAGACGTGAGCTGATACATTCTGTTGGAGATTGCAAGATGTGGAGAAGCATGACCGCTAGTGCCAATTGGCAAGGCACTTGATTTTATGTGTGTTTACGTGCATGCGCGCGCGCGTGTGTGTAGTGGTAGTAGAGAAAATGCTGACAAGGAACAATGTGATCCCTTTGTAATCAGAGGAATGGAAGTACCCGTTCATGGACATTCTGTCGACACAGCAGCGCTATCACCAACACACATGGCAGTTGATGTCTTACACAGAGAACATAGTTCTGCACAGGACAAGCCCCTGGGAGACAGACAGACAGACAGACAGACAGACAGACAGACAGACAGACAGACAGAGTGGCAGACAGACAGACAGACAGACAGACAGACAGACAGACAGACAGACAGACAGACAGACAGACAGACAGACAGACAGGCGGGTGGACGAAAGGGTGGTTGCGTGGGTGGGTGGATGGATGGAAGGAAGAATGGAAGGATGAATGGATGGATGGGTCGGTGGATAGGCATAATCAGAACAAGTTGACTGAACTGATCCAAGACTCTAGTGATCGTGTTAGATGACGAACAATGATAGTCTAAGCTTATCGCCATGACACGTGATGATGATGATAATACTTTACAGTGGTACCCCGGGTTACGAACGCCTCAGAAGAATTCAGGTTAAGAACAACAACTTCAAAAATTTAATGTCTCGGGTAACGAACAGTGCCTCGGGTTACAAACGAAGGCGAGCGAGAGAGAGAGCAAGGTGTAACGTTGGAGACAAACGATCGCGTACAGTACAAACAGTACTACAGATGAGCTTGTGGTTCTTCAGAATGAACAGCTGAAGACATTAAAGGAGGAGAAGTCGTCCGATGATGAGGAGTCTGTGACCGTTTCAACTGCCAGGATTAAAGAAATGTGCAGCAAGTGGGCAGACGCCGAAGATTTCATTGTGAACCATCATCCAAACAAACTTGTTGCTAATAGGGCAGTAAATCTGATGAATGATAACGCGATGGCCCACTACAGAAAGATTCTACAGCAAAGGAAGCGACAAATTTCCCTTGATAGTTTCTTGGTGCAGAAAGATTCCCAGTCGGCTGCTAAGAAACAACGACAAGATACTCCTGAAACTAATGATTAGGAATAACAAAGAAAGTGACACATTTCCCATGATTGTTTTCTTGGTAAATAAAGACAGACTAAATTTCTTTTTATTTTACATTTAATTCATTTGGTTGTTTTCTTTATCTTTATTTAAAATGTGAAGTACACATATTCTTTGCGTTTTGTCAGGTAAACGATCGGATGTTAATAAAAAAGAACGATTCTTTCATCTTGAAACGGATTGTCTCTATTTCACTGATTACAATGTTTCGGGTTACGAACGTTTCGGGTTACGAACCGAGTTCTGGAACGAATTAAGTTCGTAACCCGAGGTACCACTGTATATCCTTCTCAGTCTGCCTCTATTGCAAATGATTTTTCCTATCGTCACGACATTTTCCCAATGCCTCTCTTCCCAGTTCATAACCAAAGAATTATGTTTGCCTCTTTGTAATGGTTGTATATAGAGCTAGTTTGTAAGTGTAAATACGATGTTATTAGAAAAAAAAAATTAGGTTGCATGACCTTCACATGACGTAGCAGTCAACCCCAGCATTTTCGTTGTTCGTCATTCCTGGGAAAATGTTACGTTCAGTAGTTTGCTATTGCTTTCTGAACGACCGGCTCCTATACCTTTTTCGAAAAAACCAGCACCGCTGTGTTTCGAACCCGGGTATACGGGCTCACAAACCGCGTTCGCAAGCCCTTACGTTCAGTAGTTTGCTATTGCTTTCTAAACGACCGGCTCCTATACCTTTTTCGAAAAAACCAGCACCGCTGTGTTTCGAACCCGGGTATACGGGCTCACAAACCGCGTTCGCAAGCCCTTAGCCACAGAGATGGATGCTGTTATTAGAGGGTGCTGAAATTTCATTGGTTTGTGGAAAGTAGTGGAAAGCTAAACATCCTATTCGGGTGGCGGGATATGAATATCCCTAATCAAAGGTGCTTCGTACACTACGCTAGCCTACGGGACATATTTGGACAAGGTGAACTACCCGTTTAGCTTCTTGTTCAGGGGCTCGAGAAGTCATGCGAGCAAATAGTGCATGGAGCTGAGGAGCAGACGACGGATTGTTGTTGGTTATGGTCTCAAGTTTCACCAGAGTCGGCAAAGGATCTCTTTATATGACCAGTATGGTCACAGCCAAGAAGGAAAGAATGACAAACTACCTTTTTTACAGATGCCTCGTACATCGTATCTGAAGGCAATATCTCGTGGACAGACACGATCACCAACGCTACACAGCAAGATCTATAAGAAGAAGAAACATCCTATGGGCGGCTAAGGAGTCTCATCATAAAATGCCGAACGAAGGAATTCCCTGAAAGTAAATGACTACCCCCATAATGACACAGCATTCACCACTATTTGGTCACCTACTAAGAAACGAAGGGCAGAAAACAGCTCTGACAATTGGAGACTGAGATGGAGTGTTGTAGACAGAAGGCAACAAAGGTAAAAGATGCTGGATGGATTTACAAAGAAACACAATCATCGCTTGAATTAATCAAGAACAAAAGAAACGGGTGGTTGTGAAGTCAAGTGTCCGCCTACGACACCCGGCATGGCACATAATATAACACATTCGTACCAGTAAGTAAAGGAGCTTTTTACACACTCACATGCCCATCGGGCATATAGTGCGAAACCTATGCATTTGTGGGCTAATGGGCACTGGGTGAGTGTTGTAGTCAGTTTCACACCGGTCCCATATTTGTGGGCTAATGGGCACTGGATGAGTGTTGTGGTCAGTTTCACACGGGTCCCATATTTGTGGGCTAATGGGCACTGGATGAGTGTTGTGGTCAGTTTCACACCGGTCCCATATTTGTGGGCTAATGGGCACTGGATGAGTGTTGTGGTCAGTTTCACACCGGTCCCATATTTGTGGGCTAATGGGCACTGGATGAGTGTTGTGATCAGTTTCACACCGGTCCCATATTTGTGGGCTAATGGGCACTGGATGAGTGTTGTGGTCAGTTTCACACCGGTCCCATATTTGTGGGCTAATGGGCACTGGATGAGTGTTGTGGTCAGTTTCACACCGGTCCCATATTTGTGGGCTAATGGGCACTGGATGAGTGTTGTGGTCAGTTTCACACCGGTCCCATATTTGTGGGCTAATGGGCACTGGATGAGTGTTGTGGTCAGTTTCACACCGGTCCCATATTTGTGGGCTAATGGGCACTGGATGAGTGTTGTGGTCAGTTTCACACCGGTCCCATATTTGTGGGCTAATGGGCACTGGATGAGTGTTGTGGTCAGTTTCACACCGGTCCCATATTTGTGGGCTAATGGGCACTGGATGAGTGTTGTGGTCAGTTTCACACCGGTCCCATATTTGTGGGCTAATGGGCACTGGATGAGTGTTGTGGTCAGTTTCACACCGGTCCCATATTTGTGGGCTAATGGGCACTGGATGAGTGTTGTGGTCAGTTTCACACCGGTCCCATATTTGTGGGCTAATGGGCACTGGATGAGTGTTGTGATCAGTTTCACACCGGCCCCATATTTGTAGGCTAATGGGCACTGAATGGGTGTTGTGGTCAATTACACACAGGCCCCATATTTGTAGGCTAATGGGCACTGAATGGGTGTTGTGGTCAATTACACACAGGCCCCATATGTGTGGGCTAATGGGCACTGGATGGGTGTTGTGGTCAGTTTCACACCGGCCCCATATTTGTAGGCTAATGGGCGCTGGGTGGGTGATGTGGTCAGTTTCACACCGCCCCCATATTTGTACCAGTAAGTAAACAATCCATTGAAAAAGTGGCAGAAAGAGTTACATTTGTACCAAGAACACATACATTATCGAGAGCATCAACGGGAAGGTTGGGGGAAAAGAGAGACAGGAGGAGACCAAGAGAGAAGATACTGGACAGTAAGACACCATGGCATGGAGGAACGTCGGCATCAGAAAGGATTGGAAGCCCAAGAGACAAGGCTGTGGACAGACATGATCACCAACGCCAGACGGCATGGACTATGAGAAGATCAACTGTAGTCATATTTTCAGTAGATCATATAGATAAGAATATCTGCACACCCTACGCAGGTTACACTATTTTACCGAGGACGGATCCACATGTGTTAAGTACCTTTAGCATATTTGGTATGTATAAGAGCGCTCACTCTAAAACTCCCGATGCGCTGGTGGGTGAATACACGGTTTAACGCCTACACTAGCATTCAGTTGGACTTGAACGTCGACCACTCGTTCAGAAAGCAATGGCAAACTACTGAACGTAACATTGCCTAGAAAATCAAGCTGGGGTTGAACGCAATGTCATGTAAAGGGCATGTCAGATTTTGTAGTTTTATCGGCTGGTGTTGACTGCAACGTCCTGTAAGGGATATGCAACATAAAAATAAAAAAAATAATAATCGGTGTATTGTTAGCAAATAGCAAGTGAAATGGTTCGGTCGTATAACTAGGCTACCAGCTAGCAGTATATCACAACAAGCAATGAAGTACAGACCAAATGGAAGCAGAAGAAGAGGGCGACCACGTAAACAATGAACAGGGAGAATAGTAGAGTCCATGGGAATCTCGATACTTGAAGGCCATTAACAGGCATTCTCCCGCTGTTTATGCTTCACCTCAACAGCGCAAGGTACGTACAAGAGGAACGAGATGAGATGAGATGAGATAAGATGAGATGAGATGAGATGAGATGAAATGGGATGAGATGAGATGAAATGGGATGAGATGAAATGGGATGAGATGAGATGAAATGGGATGAGATGAAATGGGATGAGATGAGATGAAATGAGATGAGATGAGATGGGATGAGATGAGATGAGATGAGATGAAATGGGATGAGATGAGATGAGATGAGATGAGATGAGATGAGATGAGGCGAGGTGAGCTGAGATGAATTTAGCTGAGATGAGATGGGATTAGATGAGATGAGTTGAGATGAGATGAGGTGAGGTGAGGTGAGCTGAGATGAATTTAGCTGAGATGAGATGGGATTAGATGAGATGAGATGAGTTGAGATGAGATAAGCTGAGATGAGATGAGATGAAATGGGATGAGATGAGCTGAGATTAGATGAAATGAGATGGGATGAGATGAGATGAGATGAGATGAGATGAGATGAGGCGAGGTGAGCTGAGATGAATTTAGCTGAGATGAGATGGGATTAGATGAGATGAGTTGAGATGAGATGAGGTGAGGTGAGGTGAGCTGAGATGAATTTAGCTGAGATGAGATGGGATTAGATGAGATGAGATGAGTTGAGATGAGATAAGCTGAGATGAGATGAGATGAAATGGGATGAGCTGAGATGAGATGAGATGGGATGAGATGAGATGAGATGAGATGAGATGAGGTGAGGTGAGGTGAGGTGAGCTGAGATGAATTTAGCTGAGCTGAGATGGGATTATATGAGATGAGTTGAGATGAGATGAGATGAGCTGAGATGAGATGAGATGAGATGAATGTATTGTTAATTGTTAGTGTGCTTACAAACGGTGTAGCCGCAACGTCCATTGTATTACTTAATTTTTTTTTTTTTTTTTTTTTTTTTGGGGGGGGGGGGGAGGGGGTGTTTGTATGCTTGATTTTGAAATCAGGCGTAGTCCATACACATTCAGAAGTCCATACGTGTTGTGCACTGGACTGATATTTGCGTGTGGGTTAGCTTTGCCTATTACCAGTGCCCCTCGCCATCGGGCGAACCCACTCAGACTTCAGAGGTACTTGTAATTTACGTCCCCAAGTCGAGCACGAGAAGTCAACATTTCAGTCTAGCTGACCGGTGTGGGGCTTGAACCCGCTACCTCTGCGTCATATTTTAAAGCTTAACAAGTCCACTTTTGGTTGTCTCTGAATTACTGTATTTACACAGCAGCGTCATCAATTTAATTTCTTAACTATATTCAACAGGGTACATAAGTATAATTATGAGAATTAATATTTTAAGAAATCACAGCTCAGCCTGGCACGCTAGGTAACACTTACCTGGGATCTGAAAATATTCCTGAATTGTATCATTAGACTCTGACTCCAAAACAACAACCGTTTCTTGTGTCACGTGATCGTCGCCGTAACAAATGGCGTCATGGTACATATCACACTGGCTCACTTCCCGTTCGCACTGTTGACAAGGAGAACATTTGACTTCAACCGTCAGTGGCTCGAGGATGTTCCTGAAATAACGATCCTTGCAACCGAACATTGTCGGTGACGTGATGTTGCATTCTTGGACAATCACGGAATAGAATGTTGGATAGCCAACTGGCGCCGCGCAGGGTGCGCAGCTGGTGTGTGTATGGTTAAATGCATACATATATGTGCCGTTTGGACATGATAAACACATATCGGCGGTTTGATTAAAGTACTGCCCTGGTCCACACAAGGTTGGTATTTTCTGACAAAAGGTCACGCCATTTCTGACCACGACAGGAACGTGATTTTCCGGACAACAAATTGAATCATGATATTCACCGCAGACTCTCAGTAAATCCTTACACTGAGTACACTTTTCGCATTTGTCCATCTCTCGATTGTTTCTAGCTTTGTATCTGTAATATCCCTGTTGGCATACAATCTCGGAATCGTGCGAGATGTTACATTCTCTGGCCAGAATCTCTAAATCTGGGTGTTCAATCCTTGTGCAGTTGTAACAGTTCATGTTTGTGTGCTTTTCAGTAGGCATGAAGGTTACTCCGTCTTCACACTGGACGCAGACACCAAGACCATCAGTAGTTGTCTGAAGCCGGTGTCCGTGAGAGCACAGTTTCTGCGATACTGTTGAAAACTGCCAGCAGACTAGCAGAATGATTGCTAGGCTTATCGTATCCATCTTAGAATACTAAATACCACGCAGAGAAGCGTCATGGGCCCTGCAGAAAAAAAAAATCACAAAGTAGGGATGTGTTAGTAGTAGAGAATTTACAAATATGGTGCGGCGCCACAAAAGGATCAGATACTCAGAAAACTCTGACACTTATCCTGTACCAATTTTACGATAAAATTTAATTGTAACGTTTAATCAATGATATTGTATGGATCTGAAACATAGATAATGACCAAAACAATTAAACACAAAAGCCACAAACAATATTCTGCATGATTTATTGCCTGGCATTTTTCGATGCATTTCATTGGGTGCGTACAGGAGAGTTATATACCATATGAAGTGAATAAATGAATAATACTGAAACTGAATTACTTGAAACACACAGTCTCAGGTATTGTTCGAATGTGGAGCATTTAAGAATTTCGGCAAATACAAATAATTGATTTATTTGGTTGTTTCGGGATTTAAAGTTTTAAAGTTTGAGCACAACCCACTATTGGCAACAATTATCGTATTCCAGTGCGAACCTAAGCCTTGTCAACGTCAGATTGGAAACACTCGAGTTTCATTCTCTTTTGAGCTCGTCAGTGGTGTATATCCCTGACTGGACCCGAGATCGAACTCCGGATCACTGGTGTGTGAGGCGGGTGTGTAACCACTTTAACACGCGACTCACGCTAGATGCGGCCAAAGTATCACACTAGAACATCACAACGTCACCCATCGTAGGCTATAGCTCAAAATTTGCCCGATCACCGCGACTGACATCCGTCAATCGATGTGGCCCCAAATGATCAGGTCTTCTCGATCTGGCAAGGCACACCAGGCGCCTAAATTCCAGTGAGCAATGATTAAAACTTCAAATACCGAAACAACCAAAAATAACAATTTGATTATTGCTCACTACAATTTAGGCACCTGGTGTGCTGTGCCAGATCAAAAAGACCTGATCATTTGGGGCCACATCGATTGACGGATGTCAATCGCAGCGATCGGGCAAATTTTGAGCTATAGCCTACGATGGGTGGCGTTCTGATGTTCTAGTGTGATAATTTGGTCGCGTTTAGTGCGAGTCGCGTGTTAAAGTGGTTACACCCCCCTCACACCCCAGTGATCCGGAGTTCGATCCCGGGTCCAGTTAGAGATATGCATTACTGACGAGCTCAAAAGAGAGCGAAACTCGAGTCTAGTGCTTCCAATCTGACGTAGCCAAGGCCTTAAGTTCATCCCGGAATACGATCAGCGTTGCCAGTAGAGGATTGCACTCAATCTTTACAATTACAAATAAACAAGAAACATTAATTCAGTGGTGTCTACGCAGAAGTGGACTAAAACGGTACGACAGAATCACTGAAGCGTAGCTTATGGACAGGGTAGACAGATTCCAGCGAATCAAGAGGCGAGGAAAAGATGCTGGCACAGGACATGACATGTTGAGAAAACTGGATAATATACGAATATAACTCTAGAGTGTCCTTTCTCTGGAACCCGCGGGGCCAATGGAATTGAGGGAAACCTAGCAACACACGGAGAAGACAATTAGAGACACAATACACCGAGAGGCTGCAGGAGAAAGCAGGGTATATGATGCTTTGGTGTGAGATGGTTGGGGATTTATGCTCCAAAGGGGCATTATGCATAGAATACCTGTGTGGGCTGTTGGTTTGTGGAGACTCCTGGCTGTTCCACTTTTCACATGAGGCAGGGAGGAGCATTCTGTGTGATATTCACTAGCACAGGAATGGAGCATAATGCGGCAACCATTTGCCGTGAAGTTGGAACCGCGACTAACTGACCAACTAACTAGCTCCAACGGGGAATACAGTACAGCAGAATAGAGTACAGCAGCAGAAGCAGAAACTGACGAGGCTACGTCAATCCTAACTACCGGAGAGTATCTTCTTTCTCTTCTTCCTAGTTCCTTTCGAGGGGAGTGCGTCGTCACCAAGTCATGCACATCAACAGTCAATGGGTCCGACTTTGACATGCAGCTGTGCAAGGCCATCCCTCTAGCAGATTCCATTCAAGAAAACGGGCTCAATCTATCCGTGGGTAGGTTTTCGGTCCCAGCAAATTTGCCAGGACAGTGGCCTTGCAGCCGACTGTTTGTGGGTTTCAATTTTGGTGGAGTTATTAACATGATTAACTTACTCACTGGACCTCCTGTTTTTTCACCATTGTAATTTAAGTCTACATGTCCAGTCTAACTACCCAAGAGGTCAGAGGGAGGTGTGATATAGTTAGACACCATTGGTTCTTGGAAACATTTTCAGCCCTGTATAGGAACCGAACCCAGTACCTTCTGCCACTGAGATGGACATCGTAACTCTCAGCCACGGCTCCCTCTAGAGCAGTGGTTCTCAACCGGTGGGGAATTCATCCCCTCCACCGGGAGGGGGGATTTTAGGGTTTCCATGGGGAGGGGAGGGAGGAATTAAGAATATTTCAAGATCGCGTTAATACAAGAACCGATTACTTGATATTGTTTTCCCCTCCATACTTTAAGGTTCTGTACTTCTCGCCCTTCTGAAATTCATTTGATAACGTAAGTAGACCCACATATCACGTTTTATGTGTTATTAAATTTAGCTTCCATTTTTACGTATACTATGTAGGGCGGGGGTGGGGGGAATTTACAGGGAGGAAATACGAAAGGGGGGATTTACATTCTGAACATATGGTGAAAGGGTGCATGGGCCAACAAAGATTGAGAACCACTGGTCTAGAGTAGTCTAGCTGACACACTGGACTCTGTTGATGGAAAGGAGCTTCCGACTCCAGTGCTAGACGCCTGGTAGCTCACAAGAGGGTGGCCAAACTCATTTCAGGAGACTGGGTAACCACCGAAACAGGTGCACGAGTCTGAACAAGAGAGAAGCAGGCTGCCCTTGTGTTCTGACAGCTGGAAAATCGCTGTCAAAAGCAGGGGTCTAGTGTTTGTGTGGATGGCGAGGGAAAACCCCTTTATTTTCTACTCCAGAATATTACGAGCAGGTGACAAATCTGGAATGTAGCAGTGACATGTTGGGAAACTTCATACGAGTCTTAGGACAGAATCACCAGATATGACAAGACGACCTGTCAGAAACCTACGGTAGGAAACATCCATCAATTCCTGCCGCTACTAGACACACTACCAGCCACACCCTAGCCCGGTTTTACTCTTCTTCTTCTTCTTCTTCTTCTTCTGCGTTCATCCGGAGTTTCTTTTTTTTTTTCGGATGTGACTGCGTTGTGCCTGTTTACAGCAGAGCTGCGTTCTTGCGCCGTTAGGTCGACACATCCAACTTCTGCGGGCATTTGTTGACCTGGTTAACCTTCCCGGGGGTTTTACTCTTAGAATACCAAACCCCACATGGATCTTAATATAGTTAGTTGCATTCCCTTTACAGGACGTAGCAGTCGATTCCAGCATATTTTGGCTGTTTGTAAATCCCCGGCAAGTTTACGTTCAGTAGTTTGCCATTGCTTTCTGAACCACCGGCACACGTACCATTTCATTTAAAAAAACTCGACACTGCTGTGTTTCGAACGCTGGTATACGGGGTTACGAGCTGCGCCTGTCGCATCTTCGCTACGGAGCGAACCGAGTTCGCACTGGAAAACATAAAAATTGACAGCTATGGTTACCGACCGGGATTCGAACCTGTCACTTCCAAATGGCGACGGCACCTTGCTGCAGGAACAAGTGTAACACAACACACAGATACAAGCGAACATTTCCACCGAAGTCTTCATCAAAGGAATAACAACAGCGAAACAATACATATTAATTAAAAAATCAACAACATAAATTAGTAACCGTCTTCATCAAGGGAACATCAAAACCGAAACAATAAACATTAATTAAAAACGAATAACACAAATTAATAATAGACTTTGGTCGAAACATTCACCCTTAACTGAGTGTATTTTTCCATCCGTGGGGCTTCTCAGCCATGTTTTGTGTTGTTATTCAGACTCCACTAAACACCTTTTATCGATATCATATGCCGAATGAAGTGGCTTAACAATTACCCTACATTTATCAAACCCCACTTAGACTGAGGGCGCTTCGGTGGTGATATGGCTAACACACTTGCCTATCGACCCTGTGGTTAAGTATTCGAACCTACTCGAGGCGGAATTTAACATAAAATTCAAATCCCAGGTCGACTCAGAGATTAAGAGCAAAAGCAAAAATAGGGCAAGCAAAAGCTGCATTTCAGAAAATGAAGAGTATCTAATGAAATAAGTCACTATCACTGAATGTAAGAAAGAGAGTGTTGAAATGCTATGTAGAACCAGTTTTGCTGTATGGCAGTGAATCTTGAAATGTAAATGAACAAATTAAGAAGAAATTAGAAGCAACAGAGATGTGGTTCCTGAGACGAATGTTGCGAATTCTTTGGACTGCCAGAGTAACTAACAACGACTGCCTGAATCAGACTAATGAAACTAGAACATTATTTACAACAATAAGAAAGAGACAAACATCTTTCTTCGGTCATGTGAAGAGAAGAGAAGCATTGGAGAACATCGTGACAACTTGAACGATCGAGGGGAAGAGAGGCAGAGGCAGACCACGAGAAATGATGCTGGATGGATTGAGACGGTGGCATGCAGGAATATCAGCAGCAGAGTTGATCCAGAAAACCAAAGACCGAGATCTGTGGAGAGCCATGAACGCCTATGCCAGCTGGCAGGGCACTTAATGATGATGAGGTCGACCCAACCAAAAATGGGTACCGGCAAACGTTGTGAGAAGTAAAAGTGGTGGGTGGAATATTAACCACCTCACCCATTTGGTGCTGCGTGTCTATAAGAATATGATGGCTTGCACATTATTCCCGGTATATTTCAAGGAGTGGGACAATTGACTTTTCTACTACACTCAGGAGTATCCCAGCTAAGGCAACGAGCCCGTTAGCAAATGTGACCAGGCAGAGTCCACACGCCCAGGAAGGCAATCTTCTTATGGGAGGAGAGATCCAGAAAAGAAACCTAAGCCGTCGAAGTCGGAAGATGTTGGCGTAAGGGACATGGGAATAAAAAGCGGACATGTACGCACTACAATGGATGTTGTGCAGCACGCACAGCAAACATTGATCGCAGAAGAAGAAGAAGAAGAAGAAGGAGAAGAAGAACAAGAAGAAGCCGAACAAGAACGAGAAGAATATCCCAGTAGTTGAGACTCTACAAATGCAGAGGTAGTAAAATAAAGAAACAAGGCAAAAATCCCCATCTCGATGGAGATTCGAATACATGACCATCGGACCGGGCAGGCAAGCGGGCTAGCTACAGTGCCACACCATGACTGTCCACGGATCAACTGTTGTACAGTAATACATCTACGATCAGAAGATGGTAAATAGAAACTAAGCCGAAGGAGCTACAGTAGTAGTTGTGAATATAAAAGATTTTAATTAGAAATGTATGGTATGCAAGGATACCCAAGGAAATTACCGTGGAACATCGTTTATTCCCCCACCTTAATTATAACATGTTCCACATTTTAAAAATACCTGTGACTACGTGTTTTAATAGTTTCAGCTTAAGTACAGGTTGTTTGTAAAGTCTCACTTCACTTTGTATGTAGGACACATTTTAAAAACGAAATACAGGATGTCATTAAAAATGTGCTAAAAATTCATTTGCTTATTTACAATAGTTACTGCTATGGTCTAACGCTGTTTTGGGGAAGCTGGAAAGTATCAATGAAGTATTCATTGCAACAAGTGTAACGGGCTTCAAAGTGACTGTACACTTCTCTTCATGCATAGTCAAATAACTTCTGCAACGTGCCTGTTGTTATGTTTTGAATGATAATTCTGATTGCTTCTTTCAGGCGCTCAATTGTATGTACATTATTTATGTAAACATTTCCTTTCAAGAAACCTTATAGATAATAATCTAATGGAGTTAGATCTGGAAAACGAGTAGGCCTAATTCCGAAGAAAGAAAAAAACGAAAAAAACAAGACAAAAAAAAAACGCAGTGATGCTTTGTGTTCAGTTGCACCATCTTCCTGGATTCACGCATCTTCAATTTCACGTTCATTCCGTTGATAACACCATTCTGTTTGGAGTGCAAAGAATTACTCCAGCAGAGGACAGCCAGTCGCTGCACATTGCTTAACGATGGACAGAGAACACATTTTTTTATGGCACCATGTGGCATGTACTTCATTTTTCAGATTTGTTCTACACACAGAATGTAGTGAGACTTTACAAACACCCTATATTATTCATTTGTTTACTTCATATAATATATAACTTTGGAGTATGCGCCTGACGAGATGCAGCGAAATAAGCCAGGCAACAAATCGTGCAACATTCTGCTCGTGTCTTGTGCGTTTAAATTAACTAAGAGAATACATTGTTTTAACAAAACTTTGAACAATTCATACTTCTTTCTAGCGCAAACAATATATTACTATTAACAAACCTCCAAACAATGAATTCTCCCTCCTGTGATTAAGAAAAGAAAAGATATATAACTTATAATAATGTAAGCAAGTATCTAAACATTTCTGTCAAACTTAAGATTAAACAAATACGTGCTTACCAAAGTCCCAACAGTGACCTTGTCAGTCCAGGTGAAACGTTTCAACTATGTGGGGCTGTCACTTCGGCTTCCTGTCGTCTCTTGTTCGCTGAAGCGTATCGCCATATCCGGTTCGACCTTGCAGCGATCGCTCCACAAACAGTTCACAGACGTCAAAGTATATATAGTCCAGACATCAGGAAATAGAACGAGCCAAAGATTTTAAGGGCCTTCTCCAACGACGGATACAGAACAGTGACTAAGAGAAGACCCACGGACACAGCAGGTCGCTATAATAATTTAGAAACAATGTTTCCCCGTTGTGAAGTTGATAAACTAAGACATAAACACGGGTTTACTGCCTGTCATATTTCACTGCTTC